>SNQJ01S0156544.1:0-12159 GCA_010110895.2 Picea sitchensis | reverse complement strand
ACTAATATTTATTGTCCAACTATTATTAAGGGATAATAATAGTCGACATACATCTATAAATAGAATTCGCTCACCATCTATAAATATACATAATCTATAAATAAAATTTCCTCATCATCTAAAAATAGACTTCCACCTAAAAATAGCCCGAGGCTCCATCCTAGTGTAGGTGCATAATTTTCACTAGGATCTTCTTATTGAATCTCAACATGGAGTAAGGCCATGGATGAAGAATTGGATCAAATAGAGAAGAATGAGACTTGGGAATTTGTTACAAGACCAAAGAACAAGAATGTGATTGGCACAAAGTGGGTTTTCAGAAATAAATTGAATGAAGATGGACATGCTACAAGGAACAATGCTAGATTGTTATGTAAAGGATATGCATAGGTTGAAGGAATCAACTTTGAAGAGACATTTTCCCCAATTGCCAAAATCGAAGAAATCCATTTGCTTTTAGCTTATGCATGCTCCAAAAATATTACAATGGATCAGATGGACATGAAATCAATTTTTTTGAATGAGGAACTTGAAGAATAAGTCTACATTGAACAACCAGAAGGATTTCGGTTGTCAGAGAACGCATATTATGTGTGTAAATTGAAGAAGGCTTTGTATGGTCTAAAACAGGCTCCTAGAGCATGGTACTCTAGGCTGGATAAATATCTATAACATGAAGGTTTTAGAAAATGAAGTGCAGACAACAACATCTACATCAAGGTAGCTCAAGATAGTATTTTATTAATTGAAGTTTATGTTGATCATATTATGTTTGGAAGTAATGATGACAGGTTAAGCCAACAATTTGCAAAGGATATGCATAATGAATTCGAAATGTCATTACTTGGATAACTATCCTTCTTTATGGGTCTTCAGATATGTCAAAGCAACCAAGAAATTTTTATTTCTCAAACTAAGTATATCAGAGAAATGCTAAAGAAGTTTGGAATTGAAGATTACAAACCAATTACCACTCCTATGAAAAACAATTGCAAGTTAAGCAAAGATGATGGTTCCAAGTCTACAGACCATAGGCAATACAGGTCAATGATTGGTATCTTACTATATGTGACAACATCCATACTAGATGTAATGCAACCAATTGGACATGTGACATAATTTTAAGCAGCACCAAAAGAATCACATGTCTTAGCAGTGAAAAGGATTTTTAGATATCTCAAAGGAACATAAGAGTTTGGATTGTGGTATCCAAAATAAAAGGATCTATCACTTATTACCTACACATATTCATATTGGGTAGGTTGCATTGATGACTGACAAAGCACCAGTGGAGCAACATTCTACTTGGGTGAGTGTTTAGTATCTTGGATAAGCAAGAAACAATCATCAATATCTTTATCTACAACTGAAGCATAGTATATTGCAGCAACAACATGTTGTACACATGTTCTATGGATGAAAAAAGTGCTGACAGATATACAAGTTGAGTATGATGTTCCCATTCCAATCTATTGTGATAATACAAGCACCATCAGTATCTCAAAGAACCCGGTGATGCACTCCAAGACGAAGCACATTCCAATCAAGTATAACTTTCTACGGGAACAAGTTGCAGAGAAGAAAATCAGAGTTGAATATGTGGGTACAAAAGAACAAGTGGCATACATATTTACAAAAATGATTCCACGGGAAGCCTTTGATTATCTTCGCCAGATACTCAGAGTGATTTCTACTCCAAAATGAATTCTTTTGAATGCTTATCTTATATGTCTTAGATGTACACGAGGAAACACCATAAAGAGGATTGTTCAGGTTAGGAGATCAGTTTTAGGAAGAGTTCAGTCAAGGGGAGTATCCGCAAGGACATTTTAGTTAGGGGGAGCATCCCCTGATGGAAAGATGCCTTTTCCATTGATGACAAAGGGGGAGAAATTTATCAGATGCAGAGAACATAGGCATGGTTCCAGGGGGAGCGATGGTCACATGGGTAACATGAGTGATATGACTTCAATATTGCATGATATGACTTTAGTATTGGATCAGAGTGTTACCATCAATACAAATCTGGGAGATTGTTGATTAATTGGGTTGGTTTCATTGATGTCAACCCTTGAAGAAAGTCCGATAGAGAATTCTGGTAGCACAAAGGTTTGGGTAATGGAACCAAGTTTGTTTGATGGATAATGGTACAAGTTTTGATATATTTGTAGGTAAGACTATTCTATATGGATAGTAAATGTCATGTCATTTCTGTTGGTATGTGGAACGTCACATAACTCCTCACGGTTAGAGAGTTATGGCCATGTGAAGTTGGAGAACCCTCATGAGTCATCTAGAAACCCCAAAAGGTCAAAGTGGTTGCAAAGAAGAGATTATTTAAATAATAAAGTGAAGTGATGAGTGTACTATAATTCAAAGTGGATAAAAAATAAATTATTTAAATAATGAAGTGAATGGAGAAATTAATAAGTGGACAAGTGGTTAGAAGTGGGTTAGCCCTAAAATAAGGAAAGTGGTTTAAGATGGTTAGAAGGTAACCCCTTGAGGAAGCTAAATAAAAGTATAAATAAGAGGAAAGGGTCTCTCATTCCATTACACTTGAGAATATGAATATCTACAAGTGACTGAGGTAACCAAAGAAAATCTAAGGCAAATTTTAGAGGGAAAGTAAAGAAGGCCGAAATTCAAGGGAGGATAAATTCTTTTGATGATGCTTTCTAAGGTATGTTATTTACAGGTAATCTCACCATTTTCACAATAATTTGTTTTCTAGAATGATTCAGACCATGAAATATGGAGTTCGTTGAGGAAACTTATCCAAGTATCTTCGATAAAAATTTCAGCTTGTGGGTCGTTTTATTTTTGGAGTTACACTCTGTGGAAAATAGGGTTTGTGGCTAGTCCCGAAACTAGTCTAAAACATGTGTTTCAGGTAAAAACGTCATAACTTCTTGATAACATATCCAAATTTAGTAAGACAAAATTTATTCGTTAGAGTACAGTCTGTAGTATTCTGTGTACCATTTTCAGATCCATACAACAAATATTCCATGCGAGGCACACTCTACAAGTTCGCTCTCTAGAATAAGACATAATTCATAAGTTATGCCATTTTTGCTATAACTCCTTTTCTGAGAGGTTCCAAGTAGTGAAACCTAGAGGAATTGCATAAAAGATACTGAAGAACATTGTGTACTATTTTCAGATCTTTATTCATTATAGGTACATAGTTATGATTATTTCAAGTTAGGGTTGTTGACTAATCCAAAATTAGTCATGTGAGACTAAAGTAAAGTTTGATGAAAATGCTAGTCTCTTGTTGTTAACATTAAGGAAGGTTTGCTGGTATGTGATCATATGCACTGGGTCTATTACGAAGTTACAAATTAGATTTGGATGATGAAATTGATGAGGGATTTTGGTTGAGGTACATGTTGGATACATGGTTGAGACAAGTAGTAGATGAGTTGGCACATACATGAGGTGTATAATTGATGATGTTGGTACATATTGATGAGTCATAATTTATGTGTATTTGATTCATAATTGGTACATATTTGGTGCATGGTTGATGCACTCGTTTATGGTACAGTTTGAGGTACAGGTTGGTGCATGGTTGATGCACTTGTTTATGGTATAGGTTGTTATAGTGGTATATATCACATTGATAGTGTGGCAGTGGTTCCATCATTCTACTTCTACGTTAGGGTAGTTGGACGGGGCAAGGACATGTGGTTGTAGCCACCTTCCGATTGTATCCGGAGAACATAGGGGGTTGTAGCCTCCTTCTGGTTGTAGCCATAGAATCGGGGAGTTTGAGCTTCCCTCAAGTTGTAGCCTGAGAAACTAGGGGGTTGGAGCCTCCTTCCAGTTGCAGCTAGAAAACAAAGGAAGTTGGTGCTTCCAATGAATGTAATTCTTAAAGACATATAAGAAAAAACATTTCGTGGTTTTCTTCCGCTTTGGGTTTCCACGTAAAAACACTGGTGTACTATGTATGTGTATGATTGCTCATTTGTTCATTGTTTATTTACTCTGCAACTATTGGATGATAATGATACATTGATATAACAATTTCATTTTATGGTTAAAAAGGATTTTATTGCTCTATTATTGATTCACCCCCCCTCTCAATAATCCAAAACATGTATTGCAAATGCAGAGATGATAGTCGAAACTCAAGACAACAAACCCTAGAAATGTAAATGAGACAAAGAAATGGCGATATGACCTGGACATATCTCATCAAATATCAAGATAACGAAAGTGACAGTAAATGACACACACCATCACTTCACAGTCCAAATGTAACCAATATAATATGCCATGTAGTCCGTTTGGATTTCGAGGTGCATTGTCACTCATAAAAATCATTAAGAGGTTTGAGTTGGTAAGTATAACACCCCTCACCCGAGGTCAATGTAATGATGACTCACAAGATCATGCTTTAATGAGGTACACACTCAGACTTTGTATTTATGAACACAATAAAAAAAAAGAACACGAGAAATAAACTTTAAAATGTTTAGCAATCTAAGAGAAATAAGCCAAAGATCCCAATAATTTGTTTTTCGGACTTTAAGCCATGAAATAATTGCCAGATAGTTGGCTTAGGTTGATGGATACTTTATATGGATTGTTGGTTTTCATTGATGTCAACCATTGGAGAGTGATAGTTTATACTGATGTCAACCCTTAGTGATTGATGTCAACTCTTAGAGAAAGTCCGGTAGAGAATTCTGGTAGCACAAAGGTTTGGGTAATGGAGCCAAGGTTTGTTCATGTATAATGGTATTAGTTTTAATATATTTTAAGGTAAGAATATTCTATATGGATATTACATGTCCTTCCATTTCCGGTGGTATGTGAAACATCACATAACTCCTCACGGTTAGAGAGTTATGGCCATGAGAAGTTGGAGAGCCCAGGTTTGGGTAATGGACCCAAGTTTGTTTGATGTATAATGGTACGAGTTTTGATATATTTGTAGGAAATACTATTCTATATGGATAGTACATGTCATTCCATTTCCATTGGTATGTGGAATGTCACATAACTCCTCATTGTTAGAGAGTTGTGGCCATGTGAAGTTGGAGAACCCTCATGAGTCATCTAGAAGCTCCCAAAGGTCAAAGTAGTCAAGGTGGTTTAAGAGATTTTAGAAGGTAAATAATAAAGTGAAGTGATGAGTGTACTATAATTCAAATTGAATACAAAATAAATTAAATAAATAATAAAGTTAATGGAGAAATTAGAAGTGGGTTAACCCTAAAATAAGGAAAGTGGGTTAAGATGGTTAAAAGGTAACTCCTTGAGGAAGCTACATGAAAGTATAAATAAGAGGAAATGCTCTATAATTTTAATCACACTTGAGAATATTTAATATATAGGTGACTGAGGTAACCAAATGATATCCAAGCCTAATTTCATAGGGAAGGTGAAGTAAAGAAGGCCGGAATTCAAGGGAGGATAAATTATTTTTATGATGCTTTCTAAGGTATGTTATTTACAGGTCATCTCACCATTTTCACAATAATTTTTTTTCTAGAATGATTCAGACTATGAAATTGGGAGGCCATTGAGGAAACATATCCAAGTAGCTGTGGTACAAATTTCATCTTTTGGGTCATTGTATTTTTTGAGTTACACTCTATGGAAAATAGGGTTTGTGGCTAGTCCTGAAACTAGTCTAAAACATGTGTTTCGGGTAAAAACGTCATAACTTCTTCATAACATATCCAAATTCAGTAAGAATAAATTTATTGGTTAGAGTACAATCTGTAGTATTATGTGTACAAGTTTCAGATCATACATCAAATATTCCATGCAAGGCACGCTCTACAAGTTTCTCTCTAGAGTAAGCCATAATTCAACAAGGTATGTGATCATATACTCTAGGTCTATTACAGAGTTACAAATCAGATTTGGATGATGAAATTGATGAGGGGTTTTGGTTGAGGTACATGTTGGGTACATGGTTGAGACAGTTAGTTGATGAGTTGGCACATACATGAGGTGTATAGTTGATGATGTTGGTACATCGTGATGAGTCATAGTTGATGAGTAGTTGATACATGATTGGTACATACTTGGTACAAGGTTGGAGGCACTTGTTAGTAGTATTGTTGACACATGGTTTATGGATGATGTGACATACTTGTCTTGGTATATTATTAGAAACACATATTGATCTTGGTGATGATTATGAGTTGTTGTGTTATGCTTGGTTGATGCACATCTTTGAGAGTTGTCTTGGTGATTGAACTGATTTGGTTGATAAGATTGATGAGAGATGTTTTTTTGATAGGTTGTTTGGACAGGTTGTTGTGATATGATATTTGTATAGTTTTGGTGCATGGTTGATGCACTTGTTCATGGTATAGGTTGAGGTACAGGTTGGTGCATGGTTGATGCACTTGTTTATGGTACATGTTGATTACAGGTTGTTTGGTACATGTTGGTGCATGGTTGATGCACTTGTTTATGGTATAGGTTGAGGTACAGGTTGATGCATGGTTGATGCATGGTTCAGGTTATTGGTACAGGTTGTTTGGTGCAGGTTGATTGGTACAGGTTTACAACAGTATATCTCACAGTGATAGTGTGACATTGGTTCCATCATTCTATTTCTACGTCAGGGCGGTTGGATGGGGCAAGAACATGTGGTTGTAGCCACCTTCCAGTTGTAGTCAGAGAACATAGGGGGTTGTAGCCTCTTTCTGGTTGTAGCCAGAAAATTGGGGAGTTGGAGCTTCCCTCAGGTTGTAGCCTGAGAAACTAGGGGGTTGGAGCCTCCTTCCAGTTGTAGCTAGAAAACAAAGGAAGTTGGTGCTTCCAATGAATTTAATTCTTAAAGACATATAAGAAAAAAAAATTCTGTGGTTTTCTCCCGCTTTGGGTTTCCATGTAAAAACATTGGTGTATTGTGTATGTGTATGATTGCTCATTTGTTCATTGTTTATTTACTATGCAACTATTGGATGATAATTCTACATTGATATAACACTTTCATATTGTGGTTAAAAAGGATTTAATTTCTCTATTATTGATTCACCCCCCCTCTCAGTAATCCAACAATTGGTATCGGAGCTGGTTCCTTCAAGAATCAGTTTAACCACTAAAAGGTAGATCATGGAGAGAAAAAACATGTATAAACATGGCATACCACAGTTTGATGGACAAAAGTATGCATTCTGGAGCATAAGGATGAAAACATATATACAATCACATGGATTTGAAATTTGGCAATCTATAGTAGATGGATACAAAGAACTAGTAGTTCCGCCAACAAGTGAAAGTGCAATAAAACTCGATCAAAATAATTCCAAAGCCACAAATGCACTTCTGAATGGTCCTGGTGAATCAGTATACACCAAAGTTATGCATTGTAAATCCATTGAATATATTTGGGACAAACTTCAAAATATTTATGAAGGATATTCAAAAGTCAAAACACCAAAGCTTCAAACTTACAGAGGTCAGTTTGAACAACTAAATATGAAGGAAGATGAGAATATTGCAGCGTACTTCTTATGAGTCGATGAAACAATAAATGCAATCATAATATTGGGAGAATAAATTAAAGAATATGTAATTGTTCAAAAGGTACTAATATCTCTTCCTATGAGATTTGATTCTAAGATATCAACACTAGAAGAAAAAGCAGATCTAGACTCAATAAGCATGGACAAACTACATGGAATATTCACAACATATGAAATGAGAACTGAACAGGAAAATCCAGATATAAAAGAAGCAACTTTCAAAGCATCTAAAAGGTCAAAGAAAAAGGGAAAGAAAAAATAAAAAGAACATAGCAGCAACAATGACATCTCAAAAGATGATGAAGAAATGGCCAATTTTGTCTAGAGATTGAACAAGGGAACCAACGAAAGATATAAAGATAAGATTCCATTGTTTTTTTTTTAATTGTGATGGTATTGGTCATTTTTATAACAAATGTCCTCATAAGAAAAATAAGAGGAATAATGAAGATTACTTAAATAGAAAACAAACATATAAAGGCAAAGGAACCACAAAGAAAGTTTTCAAGAAAATCTTATGCACCAAAGAAGACATCTCCTTATTAGATGAAGATGAAGTCAGTGACAGAGAGATAGAAAGAGTTATATTCATGGTAGTAGAAGACTCTGATACATAAGACACCGAAGAAGAATATGAAGGGGAAAAAGTTGACTACTGAGAAGAATTGTTGACTACCATAGAAGTTATAAGAAGAGAAAAGAGGAAAAACAAGAAGCTACAAGTAGAACTAGACAAGAAGGAAGACACTCAAGAACTAGAGAAGATCATCATGGAATTGAAGTTTCAAATAGAAGAACATAAAAGAATTGAAGAGGCACTCAAAGAACAGTTAGAAGAAAGATACATGATCATTGGAAATTTGGAAGCAGAGATTGTCACATTGAGAAAGGATCTTCAAAAGAAAAATATGCAGAACAACTCAAAAGTTTTGGATGAAATTATCAGCAGTCAAAGGCCTAATCATGACAAGTCCAGACTTGGATACAATCAAACGGAAAATAGATCAAGCTCCAAATAAACATAACAAGAAACATATCAAAAAAGTTATGCAGAAACAATCAAAGGGGATAGGAAGACCTACAAGGAATATTACAGGGACACTCCACCAAGAAGATTCAGATTTCATAATCGACAATCGACAGATAGGCCTCAGGAAGAAGAATGATTCAAAAGAGAAACTCCTTTCAAAATATATTCAACTCCCAGGTATCAAACTATCTTTTTTGGTTTATGTTATGCATGCAATAATTTTGGACATAAAGCTGTAAGTTGTCGAGCTAATAGAAAGAACATAAACAACTTTGAAATTCATAGAAAAAATGGTTATCCAAGAAGGTATAGTGAAACACAGAGAAGAAGCTACAATAGGTTTGAATCATTGAGCACTGAAGTGGAATGCTAAAAGTGAAATAACTTTGGACACATTGCCAAAGATTGTAGAATGACATTCCCTCCTAGAGAACCACAACATAACAACAAAAATCACATATAGGAGCCTCAAAAGAGAACATGGATAAGAAATCATAATTGGTATAGCAATGAAGAATTCAAAATCGCTCTACAACCTAAGCAAAAGAAGCATGGTTGGTATGTTGACAGTGGTTGTTCAAAACACGAAGAACAGGTGGAAAAAGACCAGGTCCTAGAGATCACAAGATTGGAAATAAAACGAGATGAAGGAAATTATACAGAGAAAAGGAAAGATGAGGGATACAGAAAGGTTTGGAAAATAACTGAAAGAAAAGAAGAGCAGGTAAATAAGGAACAGGTTCAAGAGATTGTACTTTCAGGAACTGTAGTGAGAGATGAATCCACAGATAGAAGGAAAGAAGTCAGATCTCAGAGAGATGATGAATCTACCAATGAAGATGATGATGAATACACATACAAGCAAGAATTTTTATGAGCTATCTGTCTTATAGACTCCCATATTATATGAATAACAGACAGGGGGAGTCTATGTGGTAGCTGAGACATACCAGAGAAACACCCTACGAGCAACTTGTAGAGTTTTGAGTAGATAGATTCAGTGCATTCAGTTAGTAGAAGTACAACATGATATATTAATCAGGTGTAGTAGTACTTCATGATAGTACAGTGACATATGAGTCAAAATTATGGACAGTTGTGTAGCAGAGTCTTGGATAGTATGGACAAAGATGGATTCCTAAGAATGCTTAGTAGGTTTGGAAAGATATATGACAATATATGAGAGCATGGATTCCAAATTGACAAATATTTCTTGGACACATACAACATTTCACATTCAAAACAAAATAATGCTCAGAAACAACAATGGAAAAACTCCCTACGAACTATGGAAAGGAAGTGCAGACAATAACCTCTACATCAAGGTAACTCAAGGTAGTATTTTATTAATTGAAATTTATGTTGATGATATTGTTTTTGGAAGTACTGATGACATGTTAAGCCATAAATTTACAAAGGATATGCATAATGAATTTGAAATATCATTACTCGGAGAACTAACCTTCTTTCTAGGTCTTCAGATACGTCAAAACAACCAAGGAATTTTTACTTCTCAAACTAAGTATATCAGAGAAATGCTAAAGAGGTTCGGAATGGAAGATTGCAAACTAGTTACCACTCCTATGCAAACCACTTGAAAGTTGAGAAAAGATGATGATTCAAAGTCTACAGACCAGAGGGAATATAGGTCAATGATTGGTAGCTTACTATATGTGACAAGATCCAGACCAGATGTAATGCAGGCAGTTGGACATGTGGCACGATTTCAAGAAGCACCAAAGGAATCACATGTATTAGCAATGAAGAGGATTTTCAGATATCTCAAAGGACCATAAGATTTTGGATTATGGTATCCAAAAGAAAAGGATCTATCACTTATTTCCTACATAGATGCAGATTGGACAGGTTGCATTGATGACCGACGAAGCACTAGTGGAACAATGTTCTACTTGGGTGAGTGTTTAGTATCATGGCTAAGAAAGAAACAATCATCAGTGTCCTTATCTACAATAGAAGAAGAATGTATTGCAACAACAACATGTTGTACACAGGTTATATGGATGAAACAAAATCTGACAGATATACAGGTTGAGTATGATTATCCCATCCCAATCTATTGTGATAATATAAGCGCCATCGATATCTCAAAGAACCCGGTGATGCACTCCAAGATGAAGCACATTCCAATAAAGTATCACTTTATACAGGAACAAGTTATAGAGAACAACATCATAGTTGAATATGTGGGAACAAAAGAACAAGTGGCAGTCATCTTTACAAAACCACTTCCACGAGAAGCCTTTGAGTATCTACGACAGAGACTTGGAGTAATTTCTACTCCAAAATTAATGCTTTTGAATGCTTATCTTATATGTCCTAGATTTACACGAGGAAGCACCATAGAGAGGACAGTTAGGTTGGGAGATCAGTTCCAGGAAGAGTTCAGTCAGGGGGAGTATCCCCAAGGAGAGTTTAGTTAGGGGGAGCAACCCTGGATGGAAAGATACATTTTCCATTGATGACAAAGGGGGAGCGATTTATCAGAGAGAGAATAGAGTCATGTTTCCAAGGGGAGCAATTGTCACAAGGGAAGAATGAGCGATATGCCTTCAGAGTGATACCCTTTGTCAAAGGGGGAGATATTATTCATATGAAGGGAGAGAGAGTAATCAAAGGCTTATAAACACAAAGAAAAATCAAAGGCATGTAGATAGGGGGAGCAACCCCAAGGAGAGTTCAGTCAAGGGGAGCATCCTCAAAGGGAGATACCCTTTGCCATTGATGTCAAAGGGGGAGATATATAAACATTGATGAGGAGTATAAGCATGAATGTTATCATGACTAAGTGTTTCCATCAATGTTGGTGTTTCCATCAATGCCAAAGGGGGAGATTATCAAATAGTTGTCTTAGGTTGATGGATAGTTGGTATGGATTGTTGTTTTTCATTGATTTCAACCATTGGAGAGTGATATTGTAGAGTGATGTCAACCATTGGAGAGTGATATTGTAGATTGATGTCAACCCTTGGAGAAAGTCCAGTAGCGAATTTCGGTAGCACAAAGGTTTGGGTAATGGAGCCAAGGTTGTTTCATGTATAATGGTATGAGTTTTAATATATTTTAAGGCAAGAATATTGTATATGGATAGTACATGTCATTCCATTTCCGGTGGTATGTGAAACGTCACATAACTCCTCACGGTTAGAGAGTTATGGCCATGAGAAGTTGGAGAACCCACATTTGGGTAATGGACCCAAGTTTGTTTGATGGATAATGGTATGCATTTTGATATATTTGTAGAAATACTATTTGTTTATGGATAAATCCGTAAGTGCGGACACAAACCGATCTCCCTAGATCCACCTGGATCTAGAACAAAACATGACAGAATATACCGCTTTCCCTAGATCTAAAGTATTGAATGGACAAGAGAAAAAGGATGATGTACTTACTTTATAAAAGCTTTCCTTTAATCTCTGTTGTTCCTCGCTCTGCTACGATGCTCTTGCGTCGTCCAATAACAACAACACAAACCAATCACAGCAAAGACATTAATATATTCAAAACCCTAGACTATACATGTGATCAAGGAATCATGTAATAAAGTAGATCTAACTTTATGGGAAAGAAACATATTACTGTATCATATTAAATGTGAAAGAG
>SNQJ01S0156543.1:0-22282 GCA_010110895.2 Picea sitchensis | reverse complement strand
CTTGATATTGGAGGATTGTATCTTCCTCTTGGAGGTTTATCCCTCCCTTTACATTTGGAAGTTGTAGCTACCTTTGGAAGTCATTACTTCCCTTGAACAATAATTATTGATTATTTCTCATATATTGTTCATGGTGTATTTTGGTGTATTGGTGTAACTCTTATACTATTGTTCATTTCTCATTGGATATAGTTGAATGGTTTAAGTATAAGTTGAAAAAGGTTTTAAATTGGACTTGATATTGATTCACCCCCCTCTCAGTATCAACAAAATCTGCCATCCTCCATGCACACAAATGGATACTCACGACCACCGAATATTTCATGAAATGGATAGAGGTGATCCCCACAAAGAAAGCTATTGAATCAGTGATCATCAAATTCCTGGAGACAAACATCTTGTTGAGGTTCGGGTGTCCCGTTGAGATCATAACATACATTGCAACCGCATTCAAGTCTAAGAGGATGGAGAAATGTTTTCAGGATTATAACATAACCCTAGGGCATTGCACAATGTACTATCCACAAGGAAATGAATTAGAAGAATCCTCAAATAAGATCCTGGCCAAGATCATCAAAAGAATCCTACAAGACAACAAGAGAGCCTGGCATAAAAATCTTATCTATGCATTGTGGGTTGATTGGGTTACCACTAGGAAGTCTATATCAATGTCACCTTTCCATATTGTTTACGGCGCGGATGCAATATTCCCTACTTCGTTGGGACCGCCTGTCAGGAATTTATTGTAAGAATAGGAGGTCAAGCCAAATGATGTGCAAAGGAGGATAAACCAGCTAATTCACACACAACAGGCGAGGGAACAGGTGTATCATCGGTCGTAGCTCCATCAGGAGAAGATAAATAAATCTTTTGATAAGCATTCTAATCCAGAGGATTTCCAGTTGGGTGATGTTGTTGGGTATGTGTTATATTCTTTTCATGTGTGTGTGTGGGTGCTTCAGATTTGACAACTGCATCTATCGATCCCTCTATTTTTAGTGTGTGGGTGCGGTTTTTTCTATTTTTAGCGGATTTTTCTATTTTTAGTGATTTACTAAATTAATCCTGTATTAAGGGATTAGGGTTTTGGTATCTAAGGAATACCTAAAAACATTGTATATATTGTATGGTGAATGGTGAAATTTGATAATGAATATAAGAAAGGTTTTCTTGGTTGAGGGTTTCTGGTATAAAATCTCTGTGTATGAGCCATTGATTAAATTTTGTTTTGCTTAAGAATCTATATGCATTTCTTTACTTCACAGGTTTAAAACTTATAGATCTAGACTTGAGATGGGACGAAAGAAATGAAGATAAAGGAACACATGGAAATTTTGACCATCTTTGGACAGGTTCGTTCAGAATCATCGATCATTGCAGGAGAAATGCCTATTTTCTAGAAGGATTAGATGGAGAATGCTTTGGTTTGGGGCCTATATACGACATGTTCCTCAAACATTACCAGATGAAATAAAGTCTGTTTAAAGTCATTCATCATTTTAAAAAGTCGTTTATTTTTGCGTCAAATCAGTAGGTCAGCAGAATATTGAAGCCCAAAGTGAAGGCCCTAAGTTTATGCTGAATTTTTAGAAGTTGCGTCGATAGGTTTAGTTTGTTTTTTGTCCATCACTTATTTCTCTCAGTGTCTGAAGGTCGAATAAATCCTAATGGTCTAATTTTATTTGCTACCTCGCGAGGAGGATAGCATCCCCGTTGGAGCCAGCTGTTAGTGCCACCATTTTTCTTTCTAGTTATATTAAGTTCTAAGTCACGTTGTGACTCATGTGTCCAAACATGTGAATTCAGGTACGTAGCATCATGAGTTTGAGGTTAGAAAGTGGTCAATTGGCCCTTGGAAACGGAAAGGGATGCCAAAGTCGAAACTTGTATAAGTGGTGCGGGTATGTCTTCTCCAAATATTCGAGTCCTGTTGAGAAACTAGTCTCTACATGCCTAGGTCGAATCATGTAGTTAATGGAAGTCTCATTGGAAAACACAACATGTTATTATCAGTTCATCATGAAGGCCGAAGGAATGAAAAAAATCGGTGTTCATATCATGCATCCCCAGCAAACCTTATCGCATGTATCCTACACATGGGGATTTGTAATGGAAAACCTACAACTCGACTCAAAACATATCGTCACCATGAATTCGCTGTCCTCCAACATTATTCCTTCTTCTTCCCAACTCGTTATAAAGCTCAGATGCTCAACACTCTTTTCAGTCATAGAACTAGGCCCACACTCTGTTTGAAATTTTCCTTGCCAGTCTAGTTGTTTTAGATTCCAACCCCTTTTTTTGCGCCTGTTGGATATATTGCGTGTGAAATATACACTGGTCGCACCATGGCGACCTCTCAGAGCGTAAGGAAAGGTGCGTGGAGCAGAAGAATTGCAAGATCCAAGCCCCAAAATGATTTGGAGTCATTCTCACCTGCAGCAGGCATTCCCAAGGATGTGAAAGGAGTTATTCCTTTACTCACAGAGAAGACCAGATCAAACCATGCAGAACCTTAAACGAAGATTTTTTTACAGGAAGGGAAGATGATAGAATCCCCATCTCCTCAACAACAAATGACTCGAAGGAGGGGAACGTCGAGGAAGAACAAGTAAGTTGTGGAAGCTCAATTTCTATAAAATCCGCTTTCCATATTGAAGGCCGAAGAACTAATCATGCGTGCCATATGACTAGATCCTACTAGAGGATCGATCCATGAATATAGGAGTAGAACAAGGAAAGAGGATATCACAGGAGTGAATGATCAAGATCCATCTCAGAAATTGAAGAAGGAAAATCTAGTAATCACTGAACTCTATCTGGAAAACATGGAGTTGAGGCAACAGCTAGAGACAAAGATCATGGAAGCGTCAGCAGCGTAGGGTCGCGAGGGAAACATGGAATGGATAAAAATACAGCTCAGAGAGGCTCAAGACACCATTGTACAACTACAAGAAGCTTAGAGGCTGATGGAAGAAAGGAATACAAAGTATTCCAGAGAATATGAAGTGGTCAGGAAGGAGGTTCGCGTGGTTCTCGCCAGCGCATAGAAGAAACAAGCCTAGTTAACGCTCATCTCTGCATTTGCAAACACAAGACAAATCTTGGAAGTTTTGAAGGACATGTTTCCCCAAAGTACTCTATCATTTTTATAATGGCCGCGACAATCAAATAGTCACTCGCCACACACATTTTCCAGCAAATGAACGCGAAACAGAAATCAAATCCGTTATAGTAGATAGAAAGTTCCCAACAGACACTTGTTTTCTCAGACACTTGATCAAAGGGATACACTGACACATATTTTTTTTTCCATATCGATACTTGACCGATGATCGTATCCTCATGGCAGATTTTACGGATAGTCATAGGTAAATAGATGTGATTATTGTTTATTTTTGGGCAGTGCCATGCAAAGAGTCTCCAGCACATGCTACTCACTTTTCCTAGTTTTAGGGTTAGCCGTTAGAAAGAAGGGTAGCCCAATCAACGCCTTCGTTTATATATTTCATCTTTTCGATGTAAGCCATGTTAGTTGACAAATTTGGTAGACGACAACTATTGTATGTAATTTGAGTTTTTTGACCAAAATTTAATGCAAAGGTCCTATAACTTGATGAAAATATTCTAGTTTTAGCAGTTGGATGTATTGTGCCTCTTCCTTTGCATATGTTCTTCCTGTCATCTTCATATATATTTTTGTCTATTTCGGAATGAATTTTGAACCTATGGATTCGTTGTGCAGTGCTCCTTGTTCACGCCACTTAGACAAAACGTTTAACTCTAAGAAGCTAACTCTGAATTTGCCCGCACTGGTGCTCCAAGTTGCTTCCTTTGTTTTTCTCCCACCACACCTTATGATTTTACACTGAAGACTCTTGCTCACCTAGCCTTATCCTCTCAATTTCAGTCACCGATTCATTTGTTTCTGTCATTTCCTCAGATCGACTCCATATCCCAAGTCTTACTTTCTTGCGCCAATATAACCAGAACCCATTATATCAAAGGTGTTAAATCTAGACACTGCTTTCAAATCCATATCCTGCATGGAGACCACGCCTCCCAAGAGAGCCCTCTATAGATCTGAAAGGCTAGTTTCAAGTCCCAAAGTTGGTTGAAATTTTTTCCTTTGTCATCTGTCTCTTAGACAAATAGGTTTATGGAGTGCTAAGACCACCCATGAATCCAACAACAAAGTAGGTTAATATACCAAAGGATATAAAGTATGAACTTGTTGAACCAGATATCCCACTAGGGGTAATCGTTGAAGGAGATATGTTAGGTGCAATAGTAAATGTAAAGTTTGCAGACGACGAATTGGAAGATGAAAATAAGTTTCCCAAGTTAGCACCAAAGAATTATATGTGGACAAAACTTAGTCCAAATTCATAGGAAGTTATAGTAGAGCCACATGAGTGGGCACCAGGGCTGGGGAAAACAAACATCTTGAATCTATTAGATATTCTTCATTTTGATAAGAGAGTAGAGATAAATATTTACATCAAGATGCTATTAAGTTGTGTCCATGGGGGGTGGTTAGATAGAGCAGTGTCGATTGAAACTCAACTCATTTTGTGGATCATAGGATTAACATCAGTAGGGAAAGACCAACTTCCACTATTCATGGACAAATCTAAGGAGAAATCCTTGGAAGAAAGGATGGAGGAGAAATTTGACACATTTAGAGGTGCACGTGGACTGGATGTAGCAAGAATCAATGATGACACCATAAGTTTTGCGACACATGTGTTGTCCTGTAAGTTGTTGAGGAAACATTGCAAATACCAAGTACTAGAAGGTGTAATAGAAACAACTGAGAAGTGCATTGCATGACTACAAATGAACTGGGTGATGTTCCTGGTAAACCAATTCTTAATGAATTGCATGGAGGCATAAGATAAAGGAATAGAATAAAATTATACATGGCTATTGATATTTATTGCATTAGCCGCTTGGAGGGATCCGAAAGACACTCAGTTTATGGGAGTGTCGAAGAAACCATTTTTGGCAGCAAGATATGTGAACTTGTGGAATATTGCACAAAAGGAAAGAAAATTGGATAATAACATCACTTTTTATGTTTACAAGGAGGTAATCTAGCAGAGAATTTAGGATACATTGCACATACTACTACATGTAGTGGAAGCATATAAGGAAATTATGTTTTTTAAACCAAGAAGACACGATTTGTATATCCAATCCAAGAGGGACCCATATTAATAGTGGATGACAATTAGATACAGGTTGACATGAGATGATTTTGGACAGATTATAGAAGACTAAGAGGAATAATGGAAAACCCTAGTACTAGAAATGGAGCAGCCAGAAACAAAACAACCAGAAAAAGATCCAGGAGAAGAAGAATAAGAACAATAAGGACGAGGAAATGGTGCAAGAGACACACCTAAAATAGTACCGCGACCTAGAGAGGAGAGGAAAGAATAGGATAAGGGGAAATCAATACAACAATGAAAGAAGAGAAAGGAATTCAAGGAAATGGTCACCTAGGCCATGATAGAATATGACCTAGATAAAATAGGATATCAGGTAAAGGAAGTGGTGGTCGAATTGTTTCAGCGTGTGATGCATAAACAAGAAGAGATACACATGTATGTGAAAGAACAGATCGCGTCATTGCGTTATCTTTTTGAAGCATCCAAGATAACGCTAGAGAAAAGGACAAAGGAAGAACATAGGGAGAATACAACAAATATTACAGAAGAAATATCGAAGACCTCACACCCATCAAAAGTATCAACAAAACGTCGAATGATAAATATCTCACTAGGGGATATAACATTCCCCTTGGAAAAGATGTAGGAGCAAGAACAAACATTAAGTCATATTGACTAGTCTTGTCGTATTTTTCGATGAATGTATTAAATGGTTTGCAGAGAAGTGTTATGCAAGAGATAAATTTGTGCACAAAGTCGACAAAGATACAGTTTACCAAAGTGACTAATTATAAGACAAAATTGCATATAGAATACAACAAAGTTATGATGGAGTAGGATGAGGATGAACAGAGAGAAGGAAGGTTGAAAAACGCAATTCATAAGGTGTACACATTTTTTCTAGAGATACCAATGGAAGTTGATACTCCATTGGAAGAACAAGTGTCCAAGATTAGAAAATCCATTCAGAGATTCCACATAAAGACAATAGACTTAGAAGTGCACACGACACCAAGAATGCTACCTGAGGAAATGAAGCAAAGAGAGAAGACAAAGAAAATGAAAGTGGAAAGTATCAAGATTTTGGAGGAGGAGTGTGCCAAGTTGTATGAAGAAAGCACACAAGTATGGACTCAGCTAAAAAAATATGCATATTTGAAAGGAATAGAGAAGAAAATATGACTGCAATCGTGGAGAATAGGAATTTGTACTTAGACATAAACCAAATGAGAGAAAAACAACAGGCTTGCACACAAAAGATTGAGATGTTGTAGGATGAATCATTCCAGGTAATATAGGAACGTGCAGTTGCGCAAAGCATAGTGAAGTAGGAAGTGAAAGAGAATGAAAAGAAGTTGAAGACCTACATTACAATAGAGACAACTGAGGGACTTTTGCAGTAGGAAACACAAGTAAAGGAAAAGGTTGCAAATGGAAGAAAAATGTTCCAAAATTTTATTGCAACATGGAAGAAGTCCTGAAGTGGCTCGGGATGAGCCACAGGTGAGTATTAGAGGCATATTCAAGAAGGAAATTTTTGGGACCAATTTTGGGAATCACGTAGGAGTGTATCATGAAACAAGTCAACTAAGGAGTAGTGTGAGTGAAATAAAGGAAGGCAGTTAGCGCAAATTCAGAAGCAGTGGGAGTGAAAGGAGGAAGTTATTTAGAATTCATTAAGTATTTTGGTCCATTTTGTAACGCGATCATCCCTATTGTAAACCTATAAATATGTAAAGGGTTTTTGGGTAAAGTAGTTCTCACATGAAGTATGGTGATAGATTTTGAGTTCTATGTTTGGTGAGCTATGCATGAGTGAGTTCTAAATTTCAAAGAATATGAGTTGAGAACTAAGTGTGCATAGTATGCACGAACAGAAAGGGCATATTGGATAGAACTGAGATATAATGAATGAGCATAGTGCCCACCTTTTGTAAGGAATAATTATGAATATTAAAATGAGAATCATGTCGTTGTGGGAATATCCTAGTTTGGGGTGAAAAACATTAAATACAGTGTCTTTGTGTATGTTTTGATGTGTTTGTTTATTGTCCTGGTTATTGTGTGCACTTACTGAATGAATGGATTATATGAATATGTTATATGATGGCTCTGTGCACATGATGAATGGTATAATGAATGAATGTTAAGTAAATTGATAAGAATGAATTCCTTGCATCTCTTAATGATTGTGGAAACCTAGTTTCTATAGTCCCCATAGATACCTTGGGTGAGACTTCACCTCCTTCCAGGTGATGTGGAAAGGGCCATTATCTTAGGGTTTTTTTGGTGAATTAATGTTGAACCTCGGGTCTACCTATTGTGCACTAAAAGGTATATTATGTAAATTGAAATAATCAATAAAAACATTAATCATTGTTTGTGATACGAAAGGGATGAAAACGATGGGGGCTATGATTCCACAAGAGAGAGGGGTCAATGGGGGGAATTATGCATGGGTGTTAATCCAAACCTGCATTCTTGGAATTACTAGCATTGTGTATAACCTTCTAATTGTTGTTGAGTGTTCCTAAATCCAATCATTAAACTCATGTAAGAGGGTGGGTGTGAGGAGTCACATTCCAGAGTGATTGGGAATGTTATCGCTCTGTAATTTCTTAAGGATGTGAAATAAATGATAGCGGTAACCAAACAAACACTTTGGAAGATGGGATCTAGCCCTGCCAACTTCAAAAAGGGATCTCTCTATAAGATTTAGATTTGTTTAGGTTAAAATATTAGGCTAGTTATGATAGTTAAGGATTTGTTTGTTTGATTTGAATTGTTTGGTTGGAACAGTGAAGATGGGCCATTGGGAAAATGGAGTCACAGTTTTGAATTGATCAAATACAAGTTTTAACAGGATAATATTGCAGGGCAGGGTAGAAACATTCACTAGATCCTCAAGGATTTAAGGTATGGAGGAGATGAAAAGGTCTAGAAATCCAATAAAAAATATATCAATTAAGAATTTGGATTTGAATCTTTAGTGGAAAACACAAAAAATGTTCTTAAGCTAGAGACATAGTGTACATTTAAACAAATTGTTTTCTTTATCTTCTTGGAATAATTCAGAATTTAGGAAACAATAGTGATAATAGAAGAAAACAAATTAACAAGGAAAAATGCACTTCACCAATAAAGTTGACACAAGTATCCTGTAATAATTACACTGTATTACTGGAAAATATGATCAATGGTGTCTCTATTGGATCTTTTACAATACTAGTCCTATCCTTCAAAACAAGCCCCAACACTTCATACTTCGAAATCAAAAGTATTTATAAATTTATTTACAAAATATCATGTCATAATTTATCAAGATATATTTTAAGAATATCTAAACTAACATCTATCTCTAATCACAATTGTTGTCCCTTGATCAATTTTTGAGGATCCTTAGTCATGTTTGACCTATTTTGGGACTTCGACACGCTGTCGAAGGCGAAGCGCAAGTCAAAGCGAAGATCGCAGGATCTCGGCCCCTTGTTTAGGGCTTTTTGGGTTTTGGGATTATGTAACAGTTATGGGGATGTCAGTGCATGGGTTTACCCATGTTTAGGCTCACCTTGTAATATATAAATAAATTTTTATGTGATGTAAGAAGTAGCAAAAAGGATGGTATGGGAATTTGTGTGATAATATGTTAATTACAAGTAGTAGTTGTACATTCTCTGTGCATAATGTGAGAATCTTGAAAGGCTAAGTTCAAGTGGTTGTAAGAGACTGTGTAAAGGCTTTGTGTTGTGACCTAGCTCGGGGACGGAGGATGTAGTGGAGTGCACGCAGATATCCTATCCTATGCAAAGTAGGATCTTGTGGCTCTATGCATGTAGAATATTGACAGAAGATAATAAAAGAGAAGAAGAGTTGGTGGACGTAGCCCCAAGCTGGGGGTGAACCACGTATATTCTGTGTTGCTATGCTTTATGCAATGTATTGATGTGTTTATGTGTTTACTTTCTTAGTGGTTTGGCATATATTACTGATAGATATATCTGTAGATTATTTTCACTTAATAATATGGATGAATGCTAGATCTAATCTATGTGAATGTTCTTAGTACTTGAATATACTAGATCTGGACGAATACTGCGCTGAAGTCTGATCTCTTGTTAGGATTTATCTGCACTATGAATTAAGGATGAATACTAATGATCTATAACTTCTAAGTGATATGTTAAGGTGTTACAATCACAGATCTATGTCCCAGCTAAGGTTGAAGACACTGGAGTCCTGCAACCACCCCTGCCTCTACCTTGGTTGAGACTGCATATGCTTAGTAGGTGTTGTTGAAAGGGTTGGTAGTTAGGGTTTTGTTGGTGCATTGTTGAAGAATTGAACCATGGGTCTTCCCCTATGCCAACAAATGGTTCTGTTGTTAGGACCTGAAGCTATGATTATTGGGAACTAAAGAAAAGAGAAATATCCATGTGTAGATATGTTGCCCTAGTGCACAATATTCTACTTAACTTGTGAAGCTCTGTGCTAAGAAGAGAAGTCAAATCTGAAGAAAAGAGGTAAGATCTGAATGCCTTGTGCTCTAATAGAGGTAAGAACAATGAAAATTTTAAGATTTGAAAGCTTTGTGCTCTGAGAAAAGAAAGATAAGTGGAAATTTTTGTTTCGATAGTATGAATCTAGGTATATTTGATAAATTTTGTCCTAGCTTGAAAACTAGGGCATAGTTAAAAGAAAGAAGATTTGATATGAGTAGATTTGATAGAAATAATGACAGATATGTTATTCCTATGCATAGAAAGAATGTTTGGACTAACAAATGGATGCAGGATCCTAGAAAAAATATTTTTCAGGTTAGTCACTGTGATCCTAGTGCGCAGTACAGGAAAGGTTGGGGATCGTTTAAGAGAAAGCAAGGATTAATTCTTTGTTACAGTTGCATAAGACCAGAACATCTTGCTAAGCAATGCCCTGATAGAAGACCTAGTTGTCTTTGTTGTAAATATATGGACCATGAAGTTTTGGATTTCCCTAGAATGATTTCTAAGGTTGAAAGGATGAATATGAGATCAAAAAACCCTGAGGAAGATCAAGAAACTAAGACCATGGAAGAACCCTAGAAAGAATCAAAGAATGTATTACTATGAATGAAAGAAACCTTGAATGGTCACATAAATGTCAACTTATCAGAGATCTTCAAAGAAAAAGAGTGCATAGAAGCAATAATAAGAGACTTCGACATTGACTGTGTTTTGGATGAGGAAACACAGGTGAATATCATGACAGAAACAACCTGGAAAATTTTAGGAAAGCCTATTATAATTCCTTCATTGGGAGGAATATGATTGTTTAGAGGAAATTTGATAACCCTATGTGGAAGACTCACCTAGATACCTATGAGTGCTCATGGAACTTCGACAGAGGAAGAATTTGAGGTTGTTAAATTCATTGAGAACAACGCCCCATTTTCTATGTTGTTAGGAAAACCCTAGATCGAGAGAGATCAGATCCAGAGAAAAGAAGAAGAGGCCCTAGAATAGAAAAATAAAGAATTAAAAGATTTCATGACTAGGAGAATAACGCTCTTGGTAGAAGAACAGGAGGACAATTCGAAGCAATTTAGGACCAAAAATCGTGTTGTCTAATTTGAAAGAACACAAGAAGACTCACAGAAGAGTGGAGCACCTACCTCAGACAGAGAAGAAGTATTTCCCTTGAATCCTATGTAATAATCTCAACAACGCGAAGTTGCTATGCCAAAAGGAGATAAGAATAAGAATGGAAAGAGATACCGAGACAAATATCACAGGGAAGAAGGCCAGAAAACTCAGTAAGAAGAAAGCAAGGATCGAAAAGTTGCAGAAGGTTCTAGAGGGGACTTCGCAGAAGGAAGGCTTGCAAAACTAGAACTTCGTCGGATATCAGAACAATGCAACATGGCACTTTTCCATGGCAAAGAGATATGACCGTTGGAAGCATTATAACCATTAGACCGATGCCCCAAATGGTTAGAACAATAGTTATGATCAGAAATATCGTCATCAGAACATTGGGACCGTGCCGCAATGGACAAAACTACATTGATGAAGGCTTCTCGCCCATTGTAGAGATCTGTTACCTCATTGTCTAATTAGTCTATTGATTGTTGCACCGAGAACACTTTTGCAAATTGTATCCACACCAACGAGATAACTCATTTCTACCATGTTGTGTTTACTGAGATTTCACCACCTGTTCTATTACATTGAGCATTCATTCATGACTTGAGTTATTTGATCGAGAGCATGTATGTCGGATGAACTCAATGCATCTGAAAAGTGTGTAGAAGAAGTCTTAATTGATATAATGGCCAAAACATTAATGTCCATAGGGATTCAAGCTTCATCAATGAGAGGAGTGCAAGCCTCTTCGTTGATTGCTCGCAGATTTGGACCATCCCGAGCCGCAACCGAGAAAAGAACCAAGCATCAAGATGACTTGGTGAATGCAAAGTTAATCTCGACTATCCTACCCGACTACATCCTGGCTTTGGTTGGTGTGGTGAGTCGTGACAGTGTCCCTAGAGACTTTGACTACACCCTAGTTACTGCGTACCTCCCGAAGGGGATACGTGCAGTTAGAACACAGGAGGATAAGATTGTGACATTAAAATTTATCGACTTCAACCTAGGGGATCGAAAGAACCATAGTATGCTCGCCCCTCATAGGTACTTGACTAGGCCAAAGGGGAAGAACTCAAGGATAATCCCCCAACCATGGACTATGAACCTCACGCAGTCCACCATCTTGAATGTGATGAAGATTCCACATTTTGGAAGGCACCAGGAGGTTAACGCGTGTGTTAAGATCCTTCTATCATGCTACCATGGTGGCTATCTATGGCTAGATAGATGCATCACAGTCGATTCGACATTGATCCATAGGATCAATGGATTGATCATGCAGGGACCAGACCCACAAGACTTCTACACAGGGAAGGTTGTAGATTGCACCATGGCATAAACGATTAAGGATACCTATGGCGATGTAGAAAATGGGATGTGAGGCTACAAGGTAGCTTCCATTCAAAATAGCGCAGTGCGCCTGTCCTGTCAGTTGATCGCAGGAAAAATAATGACAAAGAATAGACCTACGCAGGTCACAGGGTTCATTGTTGACCTCACTGGAAAATGTGTAGAAGGACTCCAAATGAACTAGGTGAAGTACTTAGTCAACCAACTTGAATTGGATTGTCGCGAAGCTCAGGATTAGGGCTATGAGTTCCATTTCAGCTCGCTGCTGATCCTCGTAGTCTTTACTTCCTGGGAGATGCCAGAAGGTGTGACCTTCCTGGACATTGAGCCATTCGATCCACTCACTGCAAAGTTATCCAAGCTCTAGTACTCGAGCGATATGGGAAAACAATGGTAGTCGAACACGTTATTCCACACATACTATCTCCAGTTAAAGAGGGCTATTGGGGTTGTCCCTCATATGACGTTGAACACCTTGCACCGGTTCAAACCCCTCATGAAGTTTCGCATATATCGACACTTTATTTATATCACTGCATGAGAAGATGAGCATAAAGAAGAGCTTCAATCATACTATAAGCTCACAGAGGAGGACCTCGAGGACATAACTAAGGACTGGTCTGCAGAGCTCCTTATTCATGATGACCCTGCAGAAATGTCTAATCCTGAACTAATTGGCAGCTCATAGGACACTCACAAAGAGCATGAAACCCCTGGAACCGGGAGAAAGAAAAATATAGAAGAGGTACACAACCTGAGCAGTGCATCAGACAAAAATGTTTCAGAATCACCTAGACGAGGAGATAATGATAAAGTAGATAAAGAAGAGACCAATGGAAAAGAAGGCCAACTGAACCAAGGTGAAGTAACACCACCTAGGGATCATGTTGATGAGGTTGATCCATTCAAATGGATGATGAAGTAACTTCAAATTCATCATTGCAGTCATATTAGATGCTTCATAGGATATTATGCATAACATAGAAGCCAAGTAAGAAACCATTGTTATAACCCTAAATTGCACCAAACATGCATACCTGACATCAGGCCATCTTACTTGCTATCTTTTCCAAGCTATAATTGAAAAACTCTTCTAAAAAACCATTTTCTTGAAGCTGTACATGCCTTGTACCCCTACTGCTCATGTACACATGCTTTTTGCACCATTACAACCCGCGTACACTCACAAAAAGCGCAAAAAATAAAAATTGCAAAGGGATACGGGTTTTGGGGCTATTACTAATCATTTGACCGCCTATAGCCGATCACCCAACCAAATACCTAGCTTTTTGGCCTATAAAAGAAGGTGTTGGGGTCCCATTTCAAAGAGAATCATGAGAGAAAATAAACTTTGCCCATTTCAATATCCCCCCTTTGCCCCAATATTTTTCAACCACATTGTGAGTTTGAACTAGAAATCCATTACAAATCCTTGCCATTTCCCTAGAGAGAACTGAAGAGGAGAAGAATATGTGGAAGAAGTTGGTGCAAGGTGAATAGGATCCCAAGACCGAGTTTGAGGAGTATTTGTTGGTCTCATATTGTAACCGACTTTGTGATATTAATATAAAGAAATACTTTTTTTGTCTTGCCAAATGATGTCTTCAATCTTCATGATTTATTTGCATTTTGGTTATGATATCTAACCCACCAATCCATATGTAGAATGCATGCTTGTAGTTCCTTGTTTCTATTTTGATGAATGCAGGTCATCCTTGGGATTATATTTGTAGTCGGGAAACAACCAAGCACAAAGGGATCGACACCAGATGCAGTTTAAGGTAGGAATACCAGATCCCTATACTTTGCTTTTTATGTATGATTGTGGGGTAATGTCGTGATAGTTGTTAAAATTAGAAGACTTTAGACGATTATCTCTGCCTACACTTTAGAAACCTGGTGTAGTCCATAGGGGGTTTTCCCACTTAATAGCAGAATTGGCGACCATACTGGGGACATCCTCTAGGGTTTTTTAGGGGATATTCTTTTTGGGCGTTTTAATTGGTTTAATTTCCTTTTTTGAGTTTCTTTAAGTGTTTGAGTCTTTAAGGGATTATAGTCTTCAATACCAGTACTCCTTACCTGGTTTGCTTGACTATTAGTTTTCATTTTTTGAGAAGTTACAGAGGTGTATACAACCTATAGTAGGTATGCACACGTACATATGTGCCCTACCTTTGGACAACCCACATACATACACTAGCTGTTGAAGTGTCAATAGTGTGCCTATGTTGAGAATTTCTTTTTTAAGAAGATGCAGTCATCCTCTTCCCTGTCAGAAGTCATAATTCTCAGGGGTTTTCTTGATCTAGTTCTGGTCTCTGTTATGGCATTCTATATCTTAGGTCTGACCTTAGTTTAGCTTATCCTTTAAAATATTTCTTGTGTTTTTCTGTTATGGTTTCAGACAAGTCTGTGAGTCTTTTCTGATCATCCTGTTGAGTTTGGTCAGTGACTCCCTGTGATCCACAGTGGGGCCATAAGTCATTTCTTGGTCTTGTATTTTCTTAACTTTTCCCTTTCGGTTTCTTTAGAATAAAAGAAAAAGAATTCATTTTCAAGTTTCTTATTTTGAAGCATTTTGAAATAAAAAAAGATCTCAATTATTTGTTTGGTAAAAGTACTTTAGGTTAGTTGTTTTATTTATCAAGAAAAAAGAAAAGTTTTCTTAATTTTTTTATTTGAATATTGAGGAAATTAAGTACCTCATAGTTGAGCAAAATCTTGTTTTAGGTTTTTCTTTTCAAAGATCTGAGAAAAGCAGTTATGAAAAAGTTTGGATAAAGAGTTTAAATTGGCAAATATTTATTTGTGAAGAAGAAGTAGTTTGTTTTCAGTTTCATCTTATGCTCTTCTCTTTTGTCTCTTAAAGAACATCATTGGTTTCACTTCCATTCCCTTTGACTTAAGACAACCGCTATAATTAACGCTTAATTAAAAGTTATTAGACTTTGTGTTTGTAGGGTCCATCAATTTAGTCTAGGCTAGAGCCTTGATTTAGGATTGGAGAGGAAACTCTTCAAGGCTACAAAAACAAGCATAAGAGTCTATGCTAGGGAGTGCTTGAAAGTCCAGTAACCATGAAAGTTATCCGGGACTCTCCTCTAACACAAGGGATAAACATGAGGTTGCATGCAAAAAGGTAGTGGAGATAACCCCTCCAAAGCCAGACCAAGCATAGTGGGGAACACATATAGAGGGCTTACTTTGGGATTTCGTTGATCGCATTTGCCACGGAGCTTTATGGGTCTTGAATCTGTTTGAGGTCCTAAGTCATCTTTCAAAACACTTTCTTTCGATATCCTTGATATGTTTTGAGCTTGACACCCTGCTTATTACGGTCCACCTGACTATCGACTGTACCCGCTTGGTGATTGTTCGTGTGTTGGCAACCTAGATGCCTTTATCTTAGTGACATACACATGTGATTACAGGGTTATACCACGGTACCTAGGGAAGACATCGGGCCACGCTTTGCAGAGTATACCCGGAGGGTGCTTCTGTATTTGAGTTACACTTGCATCGATAAGTTGCTCTAGTGTTGGATGGTGTAACTGTTCTTCCAACTAGCTAGTGATCTACTTGTCTCATCTCATAGGATCTTTTTATAGTGTGTGTTGATATTTAACGTTAATAGAAAGCCCTAGTGTGCCATTGATCTTCTCACACCATGGAGGATCAGGAGCTTCGTCGGTCTCGAAAGATTCTTGGCCTACCACAGGTTGATCTGGAGCCACCCCCACCACTGCTAAGGTGAAGAGTAGACCAACAAGGGTATTTTGAGATGATTGGGACATAGGACAATGTTCTCGACACATCTTCGAGAGGAAAACATTTGATTCTGGAGGAACCAACAATTTCTTACCTTGGAGAGGAAGCTCTTGGTCTGTATAACCCTCCAATCACCGATCTATCAGCACCCATTGTCATACAGGTTCACCCTTACGATAATTAGGTAGTGTCACAAGCAATGATGGAGACAAATGCTGCTACTTCTTTAGGGAATACTCATACTCCCTCTACGACTGTCACTTCATGGGGTTTTCTGCCTCCAAACCAACCATCGACGGTCTGGACCACTATGGTCTCGACTGCCTCTACCTCAGGCAATGGTCTGATTCCATCTATGGTAGTGATCATTGCTCCTTTCACCCAGAGTGTGACAGGTCCTTCATTCTCATACGAGATGCTTTGCTTTGATACAAACTTTGTCCTTTCCTACTCCACTCTACAAACTTTAGGTCTGGGGGTAGGGATATCAAATGCTCCTCTGCAAGGATCCATGGGGGGGATTTTAGCTCCCTATAACGAATTCCCTTACAGAGGGGGCCATATACCTCCTTCGTCCTCTTCACTCAGCGGTGCTCACCAGCACTCTATTGGGTCGAATGTAAACTATAGTTCACTTGGAGTAGGTAGTCAAGGACTTCCTTCTTATAGCATGCCGGTAGGTTCGACACCGTTATTTTTGTTCAACACGTTTGGTAACAACGCATTCTCGTCAGCTGTTGTCTCGGTTGGGGGAAACCCCGGTTATGGACAACAAAATCCTATGCAGGGTACTATTCCTGCAAAGGGGGAAAACTCAAGAATTCCTTCCACACAAGGACCTTGGAATCTGTGGTAGGGATCATTTCCCTTGTCATGGATGTCGACCAGGAGAAACCCTTTCCATAGCCAATGGAACCCCAGGCAAGGCTCAAGACCTATGCCCATAGGATCGATAGGGGGAAACCCTTCCCAAAATCCTTGGATTAAAACACAATCCCAACCTTCGACATCCTACTACAGGAGTCATTTGATGACATCTCAACAAGTGTAGAATCCATACACTAGTCACAACCAAGGTTTTTACCAAAATCTTGGCCAACAACCTAACTTTTCCTGGCAACCTGGTGCCAGCCAAACTCCAGGCTCCTTTTTCCCTGCTTATAATCAACAACCCAAATTACCTTTTCTGGAAACTCTGCACTTGCCAGACTTGACAAGGTTATTAAATGACCCCATCTGTCATGATTCGCATTGGCCTCTTATGCCAACCAAGTTTCCTTCGAACATTCCAAGGTTTGAAGCTAAGCCTGATGAAGATCCAGGCGATCATGTGACTACCTTCCACTTATAGTACTCATCCAACTCTTTGAGAGATGACTTCGTTCAATTGCATTTGTTTCAACGCACTCTCATCGAGAGTGTTGCGAAATGGTACATTGAGATCAACCTCTCAAGATACTCTACCTTTGTCAAATTGGCAATGGTTTTCTTAAACCATTTTCAATTACCTGTGAGATACGATGTTGGCATTGAATTGTTGGCCAACTTTGAGCAGACAAAGGAGGACCATATCTTAGATCACATCCAAGAATGGAGACATCGGAAGAATTTGATAAAAGTACCAATCACACCAACATTCCTGCTTTAATGGTTCCTTACTTCTTTGGTACCTTAGTTATATAAAGATGTCGCAATGTCGAGGGTATTTTAAGAAGAAGAAGCGATAATGAGAGGTCAACAACTAGAGATGATTTACTCTCATTTTGGTTTACTTTATGAAGTTTTTCCATATGCACCGCGATCGATACTTGACAAGACTAGACAGAGATCTGCACACCATGTCGATGGTATTGTTGATTCAGTGCAAACAAACCCCATTGATCAGTTGTCAAATCAATTATAGAAATTGTCAATACAACATATAACGGCCATCCAGACCACAGGTTCGGCTCCTCCCCCTACTCAAACGTTGGATGTACATAGTGTGCAATCCATAAACCCAAAGGCCACGCAACAACCTAATGGAAATAAGAAACAGATAAAGAAGGGTAAGCATGATAAGAAACCTACCAATAATGTTGGTGGGGGAAACATAGAAAAGAAGAAATAGGAGTATTTGTGTAAACTTTGCACGGAAGACCATATGACTCATTTGTGCCCTAGGCTTGTAGAGGCCCATAAGTTATTAGCATAACAACATCCTGTCATGTTAACAAACCCATTTGCACATGGGAAAAATTTAACTCAAGCCTCTTCGAGCGTGGAAGGGTGTATTCAGGGAACCCCTCCATCTTCGAGTAATCCTTCGTCCACGAATGTATATATGATGAAAGGTAGTGTTGATATAGCAACCAGGACATGCGACTATAGAATTCCAAACACCTCTGAGAAGGGTAAAGAAGCCGAAAACCCATCTCTTCCTCTCCAAATTGAGAAAACATTGGAAACAATGACATGCATCCCAAAAGGTGCATTCAAGAAATCTTCCCACAATCCAAATGCAAGGGCTGCCCAAGCCTACTCCGTGGTGGAGGATTTGTCTCAAACCCCTTGTGCAATGTCTTCTTTGGAAGTCCTCCAGAGCTTCCCTTCCCAAAGAAAGGCTCTATTAGCTTCCTTAGGATCTGCTAAGACTTGTAATCTGAGAACGATCATGCTTGATATGAACGACTTAAAACCTCATCTCCCTTACCACGTGGTGTTTCAGATAGTAGTGTCTTACACCACGAAAATTTTTACTCAAAACATTTTTCGCACGGTGGTTGATGAGGGTGCCTTGACATGCGCGATGTCTTTGGTGTGTTGGAATGCCATTGGCCAACCCATTTTGTCTCCGTTAACTACTCTTCTTACCTCTTTCGACAGTCATTCATTCCGAACACATGGAATCATACCATCTTTCCTCATGCAGTTAGGGGGGAATCCCATGTCTATCGAGGTTGAAGTGGTCGATGTGTCTCTGGACTACAATATCTTGTTAGGAAGGAGTTGGACCTATGCTATGTAAGCAGTGGTCGTGACATTTGTTTGGGTCTTATTGTTTCCACACGAGGGTCAGATCAGTTATCCTTCTCCCATCCTGACCCTTCATCAGGGGTATCCACAGTCCTGATGATTGATAACCCTCAGCCATGTCTTTTGATTTCCATGATCTCAAACACATATTCAAGGATTATCTTGATGATTTCGCATCATGATCTCGTAAGAGAGATGATCATCTTGCACACCTCCGACTTATCTTTGAGCGATGTCACTACTACCTGATTCCCTTGAATCCAAGCATATGCAGTTTTTGTGTAACATCGGGTCGTCTGGTAGGTTTCATAGTTTTGACAATAGGGATCATGGTTGATCCTCTAAAGGTTGAGGCAATAGTTTAATTGCCTACCCCATGCACAATCCCTCAACTTCAGATTTTACAGGGAAAATCAAACTTTTTACGGCGTTTCATCGCAAACTATGGCGAGATCACAAAGGGTTTCATGTGTTTACTAAAGAAGGATGTTCCTTTTCATTAGAATGAAGATGCTCACTACTCTTTCAAAGCATTGAAATGCGCCCTCACATTTTCCCCTCTGCTTCAGCCACCCAATTATAATAAATATTTCTTATTTTACTTGGCTGCTGTAGAGTTGACCATTGGTATGGTCTTGGTTCAAAAGGATGATTTGCTCAAAGAATACGTGATTTATTACCTAATATGAGGCCTGGTTGGACCGGAACTCAATTATTCCCACATTGAAAAACTTGCATTGGCAGTAGTTCATGCTGTCCAACAGTTCCATCATTATATCTTGTTTCACAATACCACCATCATTGTCATTGTGACTTTGTTTCAATACATGTTAACATGAAGTGTAATCGGCAGAAAAATCAGTATATGGATAGTTATCCTCCAAGAATTTGACTTGGATTTTGTTTCGGCGAAATCCAAAAAGTCATTGGTCTTTGTGGAACTCATCTCGGAACTTTCGATCGAATCAGGTGATGTTATACCCGAGGAGTCACCTATTAAAGGAGACATGTTTTTTATCGCATCTTCAGACCCTTGGTATGGAGATATACTAGTCTATCTCCATACTTTGAAGTGTCCCACCTCTGCTTCTCGTGATGAGCATCTCCATATACGCCATTAGGCCAAGAACGATCTCATACTCGAGGGCACTCTGTATCATCGAGGTGTATATTGCATCCTTCATCGGTGTCTCACTCATGAAGAAGAGGAAATTGTGCTTAACGAATTCCACACCAGAGCAAGTGGCAGTAATTTGTCTGGGTTGGAAACAACCCAAAATATTCTACGAGCCGGTTACTTTTCACCGACATTAATCAAAGATTGTGTTGAATCGGTCAAGAAGTGTCACCTGTGTCAGATATTCTCTCGGAAGATGAGGGCACACCCTGCTCCCATGTTTCCCGTCATCACATTTGGTCCCTTCACCAAGTGGGGGATTGATTATGCTACATTCACCCCCTCTTCAGAAAGGGGGCACTGTTATATCATCATAGCAGTAGATTACTTCACGAAGTGGGTCGAGGCTATGCCAATGTTTAAATATGATGGCAAGACAACAGTTCTATTTTTGTTTAACCAGATAACAACAAGGTTTGGCGTCCCGAGAGATATTGTCACTGACCATGGCAGTCACTTTCAGAATAAAATGATGTCCGAGTTAACGTCAAATCTTGGGTTGAGGCAAGAACATTCGTCATCCTACTACCCACAAGCAAATGGTCAAGTGGAAGATGTGAATAAGTCCCTTAAGACTATTCTATACCAAATGGTCAATTCGGCCATGTCAAATTGCAATTTGATGTTGTACTCAAAATTATGGGCCTACCGAATGTCTATTAAGACTACAACTGTTTTCTCACCTTTTCAACTCGTTTACGTGCTGGAAGAAGTCTTTCCTATAGAGTTCCAAATCTGGTCTCTAAATTTGGCAGTTCAGTTATTGCCAGACACTTCATCGCTTGAAGAGCGTTTATTGTATCTCGAGCAGCTCGATGAGCAGCATCATGATGCAGCCTTGGCTAACGAGGCTCACAAAAAAAAGGTCAAGTGTCATTATGATAGGTCTGTTCATCCTCATATTTTCTCTGAAGGTGACCTTGTCCTATTCTACAACCAAGATAAGGACCCCCTGGGGGAAAACAAGTTCAAGCCCATGTGGTTTATACCTTTCATCGTGAAGGAGGTTCTAAAGAAGGGCACTTATCGTCTGGTGGAATTTGAGGGAAATTCTTTGGCGGATCCTAGAAATGGCCTCTATCTCAAGAAGTATTACTCGTAGGTGGGTCACCTTGGGTGACTTCTTGTACATATGTATAGTTCTTATACATTTTTCTTCTTTAGTTTTTGTCTTTTTGGTTTTATGGACATGTCATTTTTTATGTCATATTTTTCACTGTGGTAGATGGCAAGTGAATCAAAGGTGTTCGTTGGGTTTGTGGATAGCGCTAGCTGACACACTCAGAGGCTTGCTTCCGCAGCTTGGGTCATTTTTACACCTCAGGGCCAGTTTCTATCTTCAAGAGGTATCTTTTTAGGTGACGCCACAAACAATGTTGTTGAATACAATGCAGTCTTAGAGTTTCTTCGTGACGCTTTGTCGCATGGTATCTCTCACCTCCAGGTCTACTTACACACTCAACTGGTTGTGTCTCAGTTAAATGGGGTTTACCGCATTTACGATCCTACTCTACATCGATGATTCCTTAGGGTACGTCTCTTAGAATGAAGCTTTGATTACATTACGTATATCCATGTTCATAGGATATTGAATCAAATCACAGATACTCTAGTTGATCATGTATTAGATTGACATATTGCACACATGTAAGAAAAATCACACACACGCACATGTAAATACATTTATAAATAAATGTAATCCATAAGACATAAAAATATGTAAATATGCATATATATATCGAAAGTATTAGAGTACATAGGTGGGCTCAAGCGCCTCAAAAATATATGTCTAGTAAGAGTCACGGGACTTATGCCCTCAAAAATATACAAAAATTTCCCTCAGCACGTAAGTATTCCATCCTAGCTAAGAGCGGGGCCTATTGGCCATACCATAGTGAACAACGATGTTTTCCAAATGCTGGAAAATTTGGACCTGGGTTCGTGGCACCCCAACTACGTGAGGTTGCATCACTGGTGGAAGATCCTCGATCTCTGCCATAGGGACTGCACGAGTGAACACGATAAGGTTCCACTCCACCTATCTCAATACTCTCTCAGCCTCTCCATCTGCAGGTCCCCCTATTGCTGCTACTGGTCCGAAAACTGTGGCTGGTCCTGCCTCTGGTCGAGGACACTCACCTTATCCTCGAGAAGTCTACTGGACACACTGG
>SNQJ01S0156541.1:14472-25207 GCA_010110895.2 Picea sitchensis | reverse complement strand
TTTTTACTGGGGTCGTGACAAAAGAGTTCAACAATCAATGCCACCAACATCGAGGTACATGAAGGGCTTGGTTCTCTTGATTAAATGTCAGTTACATACCCTCATACATGATAGAATGCAGTGGAAACATTGCAATCTTGCCAATCTTGAAATCCTGAAAACTGTTAAGTCTACTGAATTTTGAATGGGACCTAAAATTCTCCTTTCTCCATATGAAGTCCAATGCGGTTGGAACCATTCTCAAACATCCTGAAACAATTAATGGTAATGTTAAAAATTTAAGTATTCATCCTTCTACTTTAAGAATTTAACATTACCATTAATCACTAGGGTGGGTGAAATCGAGGTGGTGGGGACCTCTTTAAATAGCACTAGTAAGGCAAAATAACCCTCGGTTGCACACCAAAACACCTCATTCCCCCTTGAAAGCATGCAGGGTTTCCTCGGAAGTGTGTGTGAAGCGCGCTTCAGAAATTTGGAAGCACTAGTAAGGCAAAATAACCCTCAACTGCACACCAAAACACCTTATTCCCCCTTGGAAGCATGCAGGGTTTCCTCGGAAGTGTGTGTGAAGCGCCCTCCGAAGCGCGCTTCGGAGGGGGACGCTTCGGAAATGGCAGGAAGCGTGCTCAAGAGCCCCGAAGCGTGCTTCAGCCCGAGCTTCCTGGACGCACCCGCCTGGATCGAGCTTCGAGGCTTCAAAGCAGGGGGAAGCTTCAGGTAACACTGATTGGATCAGAAGAGAAGATAAACAGCGGCTCAATGTCTCAGTAATATGGAAATCCCTGCTAAACTCCTTGAGCTCATCATTGACGGTTTGGCCTGGAAAGTTGGAAATGGCAGGAAACTGAGAGTGGGGCTAGACCCATGGCCAGGCAGCGGACAGGGACACATTCTAACCCCACAACTCATAGAGTACTTGAGGGACCAAGGAATCACAAAGCTGCCACATATTGTTGATGAGGCATCCAATACCATATGGCACCAAGGGTGGAAATCGGTCGATCTCCTTGGCCTTGATAGAGAACACAGAGAGGAATGGGAAGGATATATATAGGCCTTAGTAACCAGTCATGTAAGACTAGCAGACAAAGAGGACGAATTGCTTTGGAGCTTGTCCCCTTTCGACAGCTACANGTTTCCACCACCAGACTGGTTGTGGAAACTACTATGTAAATCGCAGTGCCCAACAAAATCAAAGCTCTTCTTCTATTGTTTACTAGAAAATAAGGTTCCCACCTGAGACGTTCTGCAAAGGAGACTTATGACAGGCCTAGGATGGTATGAACTATGTAAAAGCAGTGAGGAAACAGTGATACACCTCTTCATGAGGTGCCCTTTTTTCACGCAGGTGTGGGACTTCTGCCGGGAAGCTACCGGCCTGTCTGATAGGTGGGAAAAGGACAGCCTAGTAGAAGCTTGGAGGACATGGTTGGGGAACCCGGCTCATGCAAACTTTAAAGCTTTACCACAAACGGGGAAGTCTTCAATTCCGGAACGGATTGCTGCAGAATCCCTGGCCATTTTGGGGCACTTTCCACAAACAAAAGACGTTGTTCCAGTTCGAATAGTAATTCCCGAAACCTCAGACACAAGATCTCCGTGGGCCTTCTTTGATGGGGCATCAAGTGAGGAAGGGCAACGGAGTGGAGGAGGCTGCATCCTCAATCTCTCCCACAGCAATTCGATCCAAATAAAAATGGGCCTCGGTCCCGGCTCAAATAATCAGGCTGAGATACAAGCATGCAAAAACCTGCTGCGTTTTGCACTAGAAAAGGGAGTGACAAATATACAAGTGTACAGAGACTCAATGCTGACAGTAAATTGGACAAACCACACACAAGCATGCAGAAATATTTTCTTACAGCCTCACATTGAAGAAGCACAAATCCTCAAATTACAGTTTAATCAGTTTCATTGTTCTCACATTTACAGGGAGAGAAACCAGGAAGCGGACCGCCTCTCCAAGGCTGGTATGGAACTTGAACAGGGCCTATGGCACATCGAAAAACAACAAGAGGGTCAGACCTACGAGTACTATCATCGGCCATTCCGGGACAGCCACTGAACTTTCATTAAGGGCCATGCTAAAACTCTATTTCTGCACCAGTTTTTGGTTTCTGTTACTTGCTACTTTCCAGAGTCTGTTTTTTCCAGATGGTTTTTAGACAGTTTAAAGCAAGGGACGTTGTAATTTTCCCTTGCTGTTTTTGCTGTTTATAATCAAAGACATAGCCGGATAAGATGCAAACGCTTGATCTCTTATTTCTGATCATAGGAACATATGGTTCCAAGGATGCATGAATACACCAGTAGGTGTATCTGAAAAATGTAATTTTGATCATATCCTTTATGAATAAAATTACAAATTTTTTCCTTCTGGAAAAAAAATACATAATAAATGTATAAATATTAAATATAAATAATGTATAAATAAATTCGTGTATAAAATTTAAATAAATATTAAATAGTAATTGTGTAAAATTATAAATGTGTTTCTGTAATGTTTTTATTATATAATTTTTATTAATGCTGTATAATATAATAAATTTATATATGTATAAAATTTAAATAAATAGTAATTGTATAAATGTGTTTCTGTAACGCTTTTAAGTTTTATAATTTGTTATATAATTTTCTTTAATGTTTTTATTTTTATCAATGCCTTTATATTACAGACCTCTTCAAGAATAGTTGTGGAGACCTTTTAAGTTTTATCATTTATGTAATATATATTATAAAGAATAGTTGTGCAGACCTCTTTATTTTTAATAATGTTTTTAAGAAAACGCCTCTCCAAAACTGTTATAACTGCCATTTTGGAATCAAACCCTCCCCTTTGCTTACTTATCCCTCCTCCAAGACAGCAATTACTTTCAGAGGGTTCAGACTTCAGAGTCAATTCAGGGTTCACATATGGGGTAATTTGTCCATTTTCAAAATGTATATGTCACTAGTTCTCGGTATGTAATATGCTGCTAGACATTCTAAGATGCACCATTTCTCAACATCCGTGAGCTATCTGGGATCAGACAAAAAGGTGGTTAATAGATTCTGCCTCTCTGTAATATCCCTAGGCCAAACGCAATGGTAAATGTAAATGTAAGTGTACTTAAGCTGGTGAGCTGATTGACATCATTTTGTATGCACCTTTCATGTCATGGTGCGCGCATGTACTGCGCAGTAAAATGATGAAGTGTGCACATTCAAGGATACCGCGCGCAGCATCTTAAGTGCGCGCGATATTGAGGCCAGCGAGCCTTTGTGTATATGCTATGTTTTATAGGTTGGTGAGCCAGTTATTATAAGCTAGGATGCTTATCTTTTGATTAGGCCGGAGAGCCTAAATGTTGAAGGGCACCTATTTTGTACATGTCTCATCATTAATATAAAATGCATCGTTGCGCACAGACCGACCACAATAAAAGAGATGGGGAACTAAACTCCACTAGTTAGGGAAAGGGTGGGGCTAAAAGTTAAGGAAAAGGGCTAAGCTAGGGAGCTTAAGCCAAAAAGGAATATTATATTAATGTTTCTTAATCATAAAGTATGGATAATTATTTTATCCTAAGTTCTAAAGTTGGGGACAAGTGGGCCAAAGTAGCTCCCAACATGACAAGTGTCAAGTTGGGGACATGCATACATATTGTTGGGACTTAGTTCATTTTCCAATCTTTTCCATCATTCTCCCCATCATTCCTTCCATCGTTCGATCTTCCAGTCAATCATCCATGAGCATGCACACACCCATTGAGCTATCCTTCATATCTTCATGACTGTACCTGAACCTGTATCCATAGCCATTTTGTGTTGGTGTATCTAGCTAGCTTGGGAGCTGGATTGAAGAAGCGGGTTGTCAAGCCCGTGGGATATTGAAGAGGCGGGTTGTCAGGCTCGTGAGCAATTTCTCTCTGGGTGAGAGAATTGTTGGAAATTGATTTCCTAAAGGTGCTAAACTGCTACTACAATGCTCTAAGACTTCCTGTCCGACCTGTTGTTGAAGCTCGGAAAGGAAGTGGGGCAGCCGAAGGACTGTTGAGCAGAGAAGGGGCACACTTCCTAAGGTGGGACAGGCATGTGGGGAATGAGGAACTGTAGGCTGTTAGTTTGAGTTAGCACCTGAGACGGAGTCTTTCCTGCTATCTATGAGCCTTTAACCTGGTTAGGAATCCCTTTACCCGGGTGGAGTTTAGTCCCAGCTCGGGGGTGACTCACTATTGAGAGTGATGAACAGTGTGGTCTAAGGCTGGGAGGTTCGTGGAAGGTCTGCATGCAGTTGGTGACATTCTTACCAAGATAAGTGCCAATTGTGTGATAAATTTACATGCTGCATTGTTATTTACGTGCTTATTTTTATGGGTTATCATATGTGTGGTTATAACTGTGTTTATTTTTATGGGTATTTCCTGTATATGCTGCATGTATATGTTTACTGTTATTTCAGTGTGAATCCGTGCATTTACAAATGTATTTGGTTGTTTACGTTTTATATATATGTTTTTGCAAGAGTTCTGTGTGTATATATTTTAATTGCATGCAGTTCGAAAAAATTATGTGGCATAGCTCAGTTGGATGCTGGGTATTGTAGATTTTTAATGACTAAAATCAGCAAACTGAAATTCTGTCAAACACTTAGCAACCTAGAGATAACTGTCTTCATAAACTTCATAAATGCAAAAGCCCACATTTAGAAATTTCCATAAGCAGAAATACACATTGCTAAGCAAAATATACAGTGGACAGCAACCCAATAACACTCAGAAATTTAGGCAAATGCTAGGGAAAACCCCAATGTGGGGAAACCCAACGAGAGAGAGAGAGAGAGATCTTATCATTATGGTTCAAGAAAGTACAAAACAGCAACAAATCTACATTTCAAGCCAAGGAAAATACCTCACAGCACCAAATCTGTCCCACAAAAATCTGCCTCGTTTTTCATGCCAAAGCGTACTGTTGTACGACCTCCTTCTGCCTTGTTTTCCGTGCCCACAGTCAATTGTACGGACTGTTCTGTACGACCCAAAAACAGCGAACAGAAAACAGAAATCTGTGCTCGAAATGCCTCGATTTCTGTACCAAATCCGTACGACTGTACGGACTGTACAGAATCGTACGAACTGTACGAATCCGTATAGTACAGCCTCCCATAGCAGAAAAATATTTCGGCCCAAAACTCAAAAAAAAAAAAATCTTGGGATTCATGCCCTCCTTCATTGGAAAACGTGTCCTCTTTGCTACTCACTTTCCTCTCTAAAGCATGCTCAGAAAATCTCTCTAACTCTCCTCCCGATGTTCTCTCAACATCCTCCCGATGTCTTCACAACATGTCTTGCACACTACCCAATGCATTCTTTTATAATCTGAAAATGAGATTTCCCCCCCCCAAAGTGTCTTTTCACCTTCCCAACCTTAGATCCAAAGGCCAAGATTAGATCTTGCCTTTTTCAAGATCAAGGGTCATGATCCATTCCCTCCAAAATGAATCACTTGAAATATTAAAGTGATTTCACTTTATTACATAAGTGCTTTATGAAAATAAAGTCACTTTAAAAATAGAAGGTACACTTTCTTAAAAAAGTCACTTTAATAAAAGAACCACTTAAAACAACTTTATAAAACCTATTACAAAGTTAAGTCCCTGGTAGTGTAAATATTAAGGTAACATCTGCATACAAGACAAAACATGCGGAGTACCTCCCGAGCTAAAAAATCTAACAGGTATGTTACAGTATGTTCCGCAGAGAGAACAGTAAGAGTTCTCTAGCGTAGCATGGCCCGGCATGGATGGTCGGGGACGTTACAATATGGTATCAGAGCTTCAATTTTCAATGCTGAGCCTGGATGGGCCGAACAAGTAGAGTTGAAGCGAAATTTCACAGAGAATCTATTTTGAAGTGGCCAAATTTCAAATTGCAGAGCGTCCATGATAAAATTTTAGAAACAACGACGCGGAATTGGGAGAAGCCCCAATTTCTTTTGTTAAATTCATGAGAAAATTGAGAAATTCGGCCATGTGGTGAGATATTCTCGATTTAATAGTTGTTCTAGCAAATTCAGACCTGCAATTGGTCGAATTTGAAGTTACAGTGGAGCCATGACAGATGGAGCGAATTTGGTAATTAAAATTCTCAATTCGTGAATCGATTTTGGGTAAATTCGTTCCAGAAATGTCAACCCACAACAGTTTGTTGTTGCAGAGGTTGAATGGTGTTATTGGGATGAAATTGAACGAATTTCATAGTTGCAGAATGTCTATGGTAAATTGGGGAAAAAGTTAGGAAAAATCCGCAATTTCTGCAGTGGAATTCACGAGGAATTGATGCGCATAAAAATGAATGTGCGTAGGTGGATGCACTAAAAATGTAGGATGCGCAGTAAAAAACTTATGATATGTAAAAATTGGGTGTCGCGCGGAAAAATATTGGCGTGCTGGTGCGCGCGCTAAATATTGGCATCGCGCGAAAAAATGTTGGCATGCTGGTGCGCACGCTAAATTTTGGTGCCACGCGGAAAAATATTGGTGTGCGGGTGTACATGCTAAATTTAGCGTTGCACGGGGTGCATACGCATAAAAAGTGTGCGCGGTGCACACATATAATTATGGCGCGCGTGGTGTGCGCAGTATTGGCTGAGCGCAAAGAAACTTGATGGTGCGCGCGCAATGTGGGTATATGTTGTCGCGCGACAATTTAGTTAATGGTGCGCGGTGGGGGCGTACTAAACTTTGTCATGGTACAACGCGTAGAGTGAAATGCGTGCGGAATGTCAGCGCACGATACAAAACTGTGTACAACAGGTAATAGTGCAAGAACCAAAATTGCGCACGGTGGATATTGGCGCGCGACACAAAAGTAGTGCGCGCAAGTTATTAGCACGACAGAGAAGTGATACACAATAGTTTTAAAGTGCACGAAGCATGATTTACCTTATGTTGTTGTTGCGCATGGTAAATATGGATTACAGGTCGAAATTTGTGTGCGCGAAGTTGTTTGAAGGGTGAACAACAGCAGAAAACCAGTGATTTTCTGCGACGTTTTATATCATTTGAACGTCATCTTTTTGCAGCGCGTTTTTGAGGCCCTTAAGAGCGTTTTTAGCAACTCAAAAACCACGAGACAGAGTTGTACCAAAGGTACACTCTATTTCTGCAACTCAAATAAAAGAGCTCGGAGAGAGCTTTCTAATGGTGTAAATCGTTCGTCAAGAAAGTTACAGCACAAACAGTGGAGGGTAAATTTTAAGACCCATCTAACTTCAAAGAGCCATAACTTTCTGCTCCGGAATCAGATTGAGGCACAAAAGCCGTCAATGGAAAGCTATTGAACCATAGAAGACATTCCAAGAGTTGAATTACATTTATGGGCATGTTAAAAGTGTTTAATATGCAAAAGAAGGTACCTGTAACATATCAGTTACAATATGGTATTTTGGCCTAGAACTTCAGCAGGCTGTAACTAGCAGACAAGAACCCAAAAAGAGTTGAAACTTGGACAAAGTGTCCATAATATGTATATGAGGAAACCCAATTGAGTTCCTACGAAAATTCCAATGGAGTTGGTGCAAAAATGCATATTTATAGCGCAGAGTTACACCAAGTTGAAAAATGAACAGCAAAATTAATAGGCAATTTTTAATAGCCATAACTTTTTGCTCAAGACTCGAAATTGAGCATGGAAGCAAGCGTTGGAAAGGTCTTGGACAGTGGAATGTAAATATCCACCCAGAAAATTGATCTGGGCATTCAAATTTCCAGGAAATCAGAAGAAAGAATTCTGATATATATTATTGAATCGAATGGTTCATATTTTCATGAAATTGTTGAAACAGTTAGCCTAACAAAGTTTTGTTGGTTGCACATTTTGCAGAGTTAACAACAACTAGATCAGACCAAGATCAACACAGATTCCAGAGGAATGGAAGAGGCACAAAGAACTTACAGTCAGGAGGATGAGATTAGAGGGATGGATGTCCATTTGGGCATTGAAGGAACAAACTCCAATGGACATGGAGAAGGAAGGGATGAAAACATGAATATGGCAGAGACCATTAAAAATTTGCAGAAGGATGTCCAAAGCCATAAAGATGATAATGAAAGGCTTATGAGAACCAAGGAGCAGCAGGATGACTTCAACATGAAGTTATTGCAGAGCTTGAACAGAATAGAAAAGAAATTGGATAAGGAGAATGGATCAAGCAAATCTGGAAGTCACAGGCCTACTGATGAGAAAACAAGAGCAAGAAGTGTTAGCAGACATCACCACCACTCCCCGAGGCATTCCAATAAGAGAGCACATAGCAGCTCAAGTTCATCCCTTGTCAGAAAGCATAAGGGGTCTGGGGTGGATGAGCTACGAGGAGAAATGAACAAAATCAAACCTCCTACATTTGATGGTGAGCACAAGAAGGATGAAGATGCAGAGACATGGTTGTTGGGCATGAGAAAGTATTTTCAATTGCATAATTATTCTTCTCGTGCAAAAGGTAGAATTGCTATCTATCAACTCAAGGGAAAGGCATCCATGTGGTGGGATCAGCTTGTGCAAGTGCATCACATTAAAGAGAAAAGTGTTATTTGGAGGGAATTCAAAAAGTATTTTGAGAATAAATAATTGACTAAGAGATACTATGACAAGAAAACGAAAGAGTTCTTTGAACTCAAGCTTGGAAGTATGACCATAGATGAATATGAGAGAAGGTTTCTAGAACTGTTGAAGTATGTCTCTTTCATCAAGGATGAGACAATTAAAATTCAAAGGTATTTGAGTGGATTGCCATCGTTCATCAGTGACAAAATACAGTATGATGATCCCAAGACATTGGAGGAGACCATAAGGCGAGCTAAATGTCTATATGATCAGCAAAAAGCAAGGCCACCTTTCCAAAAATCTTGGGAAGACAAAAAGAAGTTCAAGATGGATCAGAGGAAGAAGGGATCTAAGCTTCCATTCTTCAAAAATAATCCTCAAGGGCAGCAAACTCCTAGAGAACCCATAACGATTGACACATGGGGTCAAAAGCCAAGGCAACCACTTATTCAATGTTGGGGTTGTAAAGGAGATCATATGTACAGAGATTGTCCTCATAGGTGAAAAAGTGAGAATTGTTCACAATGTACAGCAAGATGAAACAGTGGAGGACATGGGCAGAAATGTACCAAGGATCTATGCAGCCCTAGACAACAAGCAAGCAGAGTATCAGTCACATATGATTGAAGTGGAAGGTATGATCAACAACCAAACCATTGCTATTTTAATTGATTCAGGAGCTGGTCATAGTTATATAGATCTAAGATGGTGGAAAGTTTGCATTTGCCAAGAAGCAAGCATGGAAAATCTTGGTTGGTGCAGCTGACTACCGGAGCCAAAAGAAAAGTTAATGAGATGGTTAAGTCATGTTTTATGGACATGAATGGACCGAACACTAAGGCAGATTTGAACATTTTGCCTTTAGGTTCCTATGACTGTCTAATTGGAATGGATTGGTTGGACCAGCATCATGCTATCCTAGACTGTCATAACAAGGCATTTACTTGCTTGGATGAGGAAGAGAACCTAAGGAGAGTGCAGGGAATTCCCAGGGCAGTAACCATCAGAGAAATTTCAGCATTGCAGTTGAAGAAATCTTACAAAAAAGGGTGTCAAATATTTGCAACTCATATGGAAAAGACACCTAAAGATAAAGTTCCAAATTTGGAAGATTATGCAGTCCTAAAAGAGTTTGAAGATGTGTTCAGGGAGGTACCAAGACTACCCCCAAAGAGAGATATTGATTTCTCTATAAATTTAATGCTTGGAGCAGCTCCAGTGTCAAAGACTCCTTACAGAATGAGTACACCGGAGTTGAAGGAGTTGCAAATGCAACTTGAAGAACTTCTGAAGAAAGGGTATATATGCCCAAGTGTATCATCTTGGGGTGCCCCAGTCTTGTTTGTGAAGAAGAAAGATGGAACATTAAGATTGTGCATTGATTTCAGACAATTGAATAAAGTGATTGTTAAGAACAAGTATTCTCTGCCAAGGATTGATGATCTTTTTGATCAATTAAAGAATGCAAAGATCTTTTCAAAGATAGATCTTGGGTCAGGATACCATCAGGTAAGGATTATAAAAGAAGATATCAGCAAGACCGCCTTCCGGACAAGGTATGGTCATTATGAGTTCACAGTGGGGACATTTGGATTGTCAAATGCACCAGCTGTTTTCATGTGCTTAATGAATGGTGTTTTTCGAGAATATTTAGACGAGTTTGTCATTGTCTTTTTGGATGACATTCTTATATATTCTAAGTCAGAGGAAGAGCATGAACATCATTTTGAGGATGGTGTTGAAAGTATTAAGGGAGCATCAGTTGTATGCCAAGTTGAGCAAGTGCTCATTTTATCAGAAGCAAATTCATTATTTGGGGCATATCATTTCAAAGGATGGGATAGCAGTAGATCCTGAGAAGATAGAAGCCATTAGAGAATGGTCAGTGCCAAAGAATGTGACAGAGGTCAAATCATTCATGGGCCTTGTAGGCTACTACAAGAGATTTATTGAAGGATTCTCAAAGATTGCACACCCAGTCACTTCCAAACAAAAGAAGGGTGTGAAGTTTCAGTGGACATTGGATTGTGAAAAGAGTTTCCAACAATTGAAACAGTTATTAACAAGTGCTCCAATATTAAGGATTGCAGACCCAAACGAAGACTTCATTGTATGCACAGATGCATGTAAAGAAGGACTTGGTGGAGTCC
>SNQJ01S0156541.1:2542-14422 GCA_010110895.2 Picea sitchensis | reverse complement strand
TTGTGAAAAGAGTTTCCAACAATTGAAACAGTTATTAACAAGTGCTCCAATATTAAGGATTGCAGACCCAAACGAAGACTTCATTGTATGCACAGATGCATGTAAAGAAGGACTTGGTGGAGTCCTCACTCAAAATGGGTTTGCTATATGTTATGAATCGAGGAAGTTGAAGGATCATGAAAGACACTATGCCACTCATGATTTGGAGTTGGCAGCCATAGTGCATGCATTGAGGAAATGGAGACACTACCTCATGGGGAAAAGGTTTGAGTTGAGAACAGACCATAATGATCTGAAATATTTATTTGATCAGTCAACTCTAAATGCTAGACAAAGCAGATGGTTAAAATTTCTAAGTGAATATGACTTTGATATAAAGGATATCAAGGGGAAAGAGAACAAAGTGGTTGATGCACTCAGCAGAAGAGCGCATGAATTGCATGCTACAACCATTACCATGTACCAATCAGATTTGAAAGACAAAATTACAAAGGCTGCCAAATTACAAGGAATTAGCGGCAAAATTACAGCAAGGTAATTTGCAACAGAAAATTGAAGATTACAAGCTAGATAATGATGAAATTCTCATGTACAGGGGCAGAATTTATGTACCAAATTCCCAGGAGTTAAAAAATCTGATATTGAGAGAAATGCATAATGTGCCTTATGCTGGGCACCCAGAATATCAGAAAACTATTGCAGTTGTCAAGAGCCAATATTATTGACCAGGCATGAGGAAATAGGTTGTTGATTTTATTACCAAATGTTTGGAATGTCAAAAGGTAAAGGCTGAGCATAAACACCCAGCTAGTTTGCTACAGCCATTACCCATTCCTAAGTGGAAGTGGGAAGTTGTAACCATGGATTCAAGACACTTGAATTCAAGACTATGGATCACACGACTCGTGATCAACTGATGCATATTTTACATGGACCATAAATTATTATGACCTTTTCTTGTCCACTGCATTGCCTACCCAGTCTATGAACATTGTCAATACAAAAATTCCTGAAAAATGTTAGCATTGTCATCAAGTTGGTCATGTGGAGACAAAATGCTTTGATCTCCATCTTTGTCTTCATTATGAGAAGACAAACCATCTTTCAAACAAATGTTGAAAGAAGAAGAAGGTTCAGAAACGAACACTTCACTATGGCTAGATTAGCGCTTGGAGATGGCATCTAGCAGCCAAGATTTTGCGTAAGTCTTACCGTCGAGTTCAGACACAGGTAAAGACATATTTAAATGGTGAAGTTGCAAAAGCATATGACTCTGAATGTCTTCAATCAATTGTTATGGATGATGATTTTGGGCAATGACTGACTGGGTCCCAATTCTAAATGTCTTCTTGAATTGAAAATAGAGTAAATGACTCCCAAATGGTACTCCCTTACGACTTAAGGGGGTACACTAATGAGTGAAAATGGTTAGTGGTAAATTGAAACCACCAAATGAAGTGAAAACAGTTAGTGGTCAACCAAAACCACTAAATACAGTGACTAATTGGTTAAGGGTAACCCACAAGAAAACCCATGATGTCTCACCTTTCAGCTGAAAATCGGGGAATATTCATGATGATTGTCAGACTTCAAGTTTCAACAACAACAAACAAAATGTCATATGGGCAACAACAATTTATAGATGGCAAACTTAGACAAACAAAATGCCAAATGGGTGACAACAAGAGCGTTGCAAAGATTTCATCACTTGTGATAAATTGTTAATTTGGGCACTTTGAGGTTTTTGCCACTTGTCATATTTTTATGCGGCATGCATTGATGTGATCAAGTTTTCCTCAACATGATTGATTCAGGATTTGGACAATGTTATTTTTCCTTAAACTCGGCAAACTAATTTCTACATCCAATAACTTTTATACCCAGAAACAAAACAGCAATACACAGATCTGATTCTGAACTATGAAACAGAAATATTACTGAGTAAATAACTTGCAATGCACAGCAGAATAAATCAGAAGCCAATCACAMAATTAATAGACACCAGAGATACCCTGGAAACCCCAACTCCAGGGAAAACCAGCAATGAGGGTTTTATTAATATGCTTCAGCAGTTCCAGAAAATAAGTACAAAGATGTCAAACCTGGCAATCTCATCCAATAAATAGAAATCCTTGAATCTGGGCAGATCTGGGCCAATATTTCGGCCTCCCTGGTTGAATCTCAGTCTTCCCTGGCTCACGGCTCAGCTACCCATGGCTGAAGATGTCGTTGTAGGTGCTTGACATCCCCACGATTTGGCTATGTATGGTTTGGGTACATTGCGGCCTGACCCTAGCTCCCTCTCGACTGCTACAGCAGCCTCTACTAAGCCCTCCACACCTATCTCTCGCCTCTCTGCAACTGATACGGCCTCCACAGAACTGAAACTCCACCCCCTGCAGAAGATTCGGCCCACACAACTGAAGGGACACRAGCCCTCTTGCTTACCTAGCCTCACAGCTGCYGAGAAATGAAGGCTGGCACCTTTCGATCTCCAACTCAACCTCTCTAACCCTGCAAGAAACCCTCTTTATTTTCGAACTACAGGAAAACCCTCTTGGTTTCACTCACCAATTCAATGAATCTCCTCAAGTCACTCCCCTTGCTTATAAATCTCTAACAAGTGGTTAACTTCTAAACAACTTGGAGATACATTAAATCATGTGTCTTTGGCTTGCATGACACCTTGCCTAAGCCAAGACAGCTGTCCCCATTACAATATTTTAACACTCCCTCTTAACGAGGAAGGTGTTCTCCACTATTCCCATCCTATTCTTGAAGTAGACAAACTTGCCTTTCATCAAGGCCTTGGTGAGAATATTTGGCACCTGCTCATCTGTAGGTACATACTGTAACTGGACTGCACTTCGCTACACACAATCTCTTATGAAGCGATACCTGATGTCGTTGTGCTTCAACCTATCATGAAACATTGGATTCTCGGAGAGTTTTATGCCACTTCGATTATCACAATGTATGATGGTCGACTCTAACTCTTGACCGAGCAATGCCACTAGCAACTTCTGAAGCCATATGGCCTCACATGTTGCCATGCTCGTTGCCATGTATTCTGCTTCCGCAGAACTCAATGCAACAGACTTTTGCTTCCTACTGGACCAAGAGACAACCCCCAATCCCAAGTTGAAACAACACCCTGAAGTGCTTTTCTTGTCCACTGCATTGCCTACCCAGTCTACATCAGTGTAGCCCACCAACTTCACTCCATCTCCCTAAGCATATCTCAAAACATACTCAATTGTGCCACGTAGGTACCTCAAAATATGTTTCGTTGTTGTCCAATGCACTCTCCTTGGTTCCACCATGAACTGACTAAGAGTATTTACAGCGAAACAAATGTTTGGCCTAGTGTTGACCAAATACATGAGAGAGCCTATCAATTGCCTATATAAGGTAGGGTCCACTGCCTCCTGCTGCTTGGAAACATCTATCTTCTTCCAATTAGTAACCATGGGTGTAGACATTGGCCAACGGTCCTGCATCCTGAACCTCTTCAATATCTTCACTGTGTATTTCCCTTGTCCAAGGAAAATCTCACCATCTCACTGCCACACCTCCAATCCAAGAAAATAGTGCATTAACCCCAAATCCTTCATATCAAACTTCGAAGCAAGATCCCTCTTGCAATCTGCAATAAGCCTCTGTGAACCTATCAAAAATAGATCGTCCACATATAACACAAGAATGAGAGGCTCGCCACCTATCATGATATAGTATAGGTTCAAATCTGCATCACTCTTCACGAAGCCCATGCCTTGCAAGTAGCTATCAATGCACTCATACCACGCCCTGGGAACCTACTTGAGCCCATATAGTGCTCTCTTCAGTCTACATACATGAGTCTCCCTCACGTATGCCTCAAAACCCTATGGTTGTTCTATATACACTTCCTCCTCAATAACTCCATTGAGGTAGGTCATCTTGACGTCCATCTGATGAATCTACCAACCCATCTTTGTTGCTAATGAGATCATGGCCCTAATGGAAGTATATCTGGCTACCGGGGCAAACGTCTTGTCATAGTCAACTCCCTCTTTCTAAGAGAACCCCTTAGCCACAAACCTGGCTTTAAATTTCTCAATGCTGCCATATGCAACATACTTGATCTTGTAGATCCAATGAGACCCAACCACTGATTTGCCCTCTGGTCTTGGCACCACCTCCCAAACAACGTTCTTCATGATGTAGGCATACTCCCCCACCATGGCATCATGCCAAACCTGTTGCTTTGATGCCTCCTGAGAACTGGAAGGCTCCTTGTTAATGAGATCACTCATCAACGCCATATACCTTGAGTATCGTTGTGGTGGCCTGCTCTACCTGAAGCTCGTACTAGGAGCACCCACGAACTCATGAGCATCTCACAATGTCTGAGAAATCTCTCAATTCCTCTTCCTCCCTGTAGTAGGAGGTACAACCTCGGTGGGCGAAACTTCTTGCTCCTCATCCTGCTCGATGATCTAAGTACTAGTCCCTGTACTTGTACCTGTACTTGTCCCTGTGACCTGTACCTGTGACTCATGTTCCTCCTTTGGAGCTACCAACTCTTGATCCCCTGCTGCTGCTAGCACATCATAAGCCTTCCTGGAAGCCTTCTCCTCCTCGAATCTGACATCCCTCCTGACCATTGTCTTCTTACATCCTAGAACATAAACCCAATATGCTTTCGAAGTTTCGTTGTAGCCAACGAAGATTCCCTTCTCTGCAATGGAATCGAGCTTCGTCCTCTTATCAAAGGGAACATGACAATAGACTAGGCAACTGAAGATCCTGAAGTGACCAACTTCTGGCTTCTTCCCTGTAAATGCCTCTTCAGGAGTCAATATCCCCAACACCTTGTGAGGACTCATGTTTTGTATGTATACTGTAGTATTGCATGCCTCTGGCCATAGAAACTTGGGCAAATCTTGGTCATACAACATAGCCCTAGCAGCACCAACAATAGCCTTGTTCTTACGTTCCGCTACCCCATTCTGTTGAGGGTTATAGGGAACTGTCAATTCCTTCTTAATCCCTACCTTAGCACATAACTCCTTGAAAGCTTTCCCTATGTACTCACGTTCATTGTCTACCCTGAGAACCTTAATCTTCCTTCCTGAGAACTCTTGGAAGCAACTGAAGACCTCATCTTTGGTCCTCATGAAGTAGATCCAGGTTTTTCTAGAGAAATCATCTATGAATGTGACAAAATACTCACACCCTGTCAAGGATGCTGAAGACGTAGACCCGCATACATCTGAGTGCACTAAATCCAATGCACCCTTCGATCTACTATCATTGCTTGGAAAAGATTGGTTAGCATACTTTCCCAAGGCACACCCTTTACACACATCACTGTGCTCGGTGCTCAACTCTGGAAGGCCAGTCACTATCTCCTTGAGGATGTTAAGTGCCCCATGGTGTAAGTGAGCCATCCTTCTATGCCATAATTCTCCCATATCCTTAGTGTTGTTGATAAACACCTGAGGTGACTCAAACTACAACCTGTATAACTTGCGTGACTTGATCCCTATCATCTTGGCCTACTTCGACCACCTAGACTGAATGTACACTTTGTTTCCTCTAAAAGACACATCATACCCTTTGTCCTGAAGCACCAAAATTGATATCAAGTTCTTGGTCATCCCTAGTACATACAACACATTTGCAAAGCTAAATGTCTTGCCTGACTCCCTCTGAAAGGTAACAGTCTCTCATCCCATTGGAGTACATTTGGACTTATTCCCCATCTGTATATCAAAATTCATTTCCTCCTCTCTGAAAATAGAGAAGTATTTTCTAACTCATGTCATATGATATGACGCACCACTATCAATATACCACACCCCTATGTCCTATGTGCTTGAGCTAGAAAGGCAAGCAATGAGTGAGAAATCTTCATCAAACCTGAAAGAAAATTCATCAATGTCCGTTGAAGTTGTTGTCTGAGTCTTCTTCTTATCCTTTTTTCGTTGGGACATTGACTAGCATAATGACATGTTTTGCAACAAGCAAATCACTTGACTTTCCTCAAGTCATGTTTCTTCTCACCCTTGGAGGTCTGCCCACTACCTGAGCCTTTCTTGGATTTTGCTTTGCCCTTTCCTGCAAGAGTAATATTCTCTGCTTCCTCACCCTTATGATGATTGTTGCTACCACTGAGAGATGGTAACCTCAATTCCTCTTGCATGAATTCATCCCACAATTGATCCCAGTACAGAGTGTGTTCCTTGGCAACAATGCCTCTCACAAAGACATCCCAAGACTTGGAGAAGCCTTCAAGGCTATCCTCACAAGTTCAGTGCCATCCATTGTTTCTCCTACAGCTGTCAATTCATCTTTCACTTGTCTATGTCTGGTGAGGTAGGAGGACACACTTTCCCCGTTACCCATCTTGGTATTTCTGAGTTTCTCCTTCAAAACCATCTTTCTATTCAGGTTTGAATTCTAGTATAGTTTAATAATGGCTTCCCACATCTTCCTAGTTGTATCCAATCCTGAAAGGTGAGGGACTATGTGATACTTGACCCCATCCAGAATGATACTCCTTGCCTTGGCATCATTATTTTTATGAGCTTCTGCTTGTTGTGCATTAGCTAGAAAAGCAATAGTTTTCTCTGCAAATTCCTTGAGCCCATACTCCTCTAATGACAACAAAATACGCTCCTTCCAAATGCCAAAGTTAGATGCCCTATCTAGCATGTCCTCAAATCTGATACATGAAATAGACATTTATGCAAAACCCTTATGTCACAACCTCCTAGATCTGAAGAATACTTGCTGGCTGAAAATACTTGTGTAAACCCTTGGTTTCCTTCTCAAAGGCAAAGCTCTGATACCATGTTATTTTTCCTTAAACTCAGCAAACTAATTTATGCATCCAATAATTTGTATACCCAAAAACAAAACAACAATACATATATCTGATTCTAAACCATGAAACAAAAATATTACTAAGTAAATAACTTGCAATGCACAGCGGAATAAATCAGAAACCAATCACACAATTAATAGACCCTAGAGATACCCTGGAAACCCCAACTCCAAGGAAAATCAACAACAAGGGTTTTATTAATATGCTTCAGCAGTTCCAGAAAATAAGTACAAAGATGCCAAACCTAGCAATCTCATCCAATAAATAACAATCCTTGAATCTGGGTGGATCTGGGTCAATATTTCGGCATCCCTAGTTGAATCTCAGTCTTCCCTGCCTCACGGCTCAGCTACCTGTTAAAATAATCGATGTGCTCGTTTTACCATAGACAATATCACTATTGTCACCCAACCATAGGCACGTAGCCACCCCCAAGCACCTTAACCTTTGACAGAATTATTCCGAAAAGCCATACTAGAACCAACAGATAAACCCTAGCAGCTAATTGTAGCAACAACTCAAGACAAGTAGAGCACTACTTCTCCAAGGGTGGCGCACAAGAGAGAGAATCTCCATATCCACGAAACAAGTACCATACACAACTGCAACAGATGCACTACTATCTCAAACTTGTGCCATACTTAGCAAGAATATCACCAAGAGTATTACCAATAATATCACCAAGAGTTTCACCAAGAATATCACTTAATAGCGCTAGAGAGAGACTAAGACCAAGAGATGACCATACACCCTTATTCCTCCTTGCAACTGCAGTTGAACTACAGCTGCAATTGTAGCTCTTCACAAGACTTGCTCTCTGACTGGGTGTATAAATGAGCTAAAACGTCCTCTATTTATATTAATCTGTCCAGTGACTTTTCTAGCTGGGCCAACATGACTTTCTAGTAATTATATTTTATGTTTATCTTTTTCCTGTGGCGCCGACTTGTCTTTTTGGAAAATAATATTCTAATATTATTTATTCTGCTAGGTAGACTTGTCTTCTAGGGTTTTCATGCATCTGTTTAAGGTTTCCCTTGCTTCCGGAATATTCCATTCTAGTCAAAGGTTACACGTCGAGGTTAATACCTCCCGCAGCTACCGTAACATCAACACTCCCTCCTAGCTAGGGAAGTATTAACGGCAATGGTCTTGAGCACACACAAACCATTTTGTTGGTAGCATCATCATAGCCACACTGATCACGCGGATCAAGTCACGAGCATCATCATCACTATCAGTATTGTCTGATAGCATCCTGGCATTAACATACATCATCGTTTGCACCATCTCTATACTCCATCTGAGTAATCGGGCATGATGTTGAATAATTCATGTGTTGAACTCAGTGCACTCAGCACAGTGTCTCACATGAGTCACCCACTCAACAGAGTGATACAGAGACCATCCTTCTTATCCGGACATACGTCCTAGAAGAATAGTTGTCCCAACAAATGTTGAAAGCCCCACAATGGGCTACAAGGACCATTCTTCGTCCTAGAAGAATGTCAATCTTCCCAGATGCTGAAAGCCATGCCATGGGCTACAGAGACCATTCCTACAGGAATATCAGTCTCGGACTATTTTCTAATCGGGTCATATGTACCATAGAGATCAATCTCTACCCATATGCCTTAGAAAATATCAGTCCTATATCAACCACCCTAATCAGGACGTCATGTCCTTAGGAGGCAGACTATTCAACCTGATCGAGCCAATAACTGTGCCTCCGGAGAATATCAATCCTGAACCATTTTCCTAATCGGACCACAATCTATGCCTTTGGAAAATACCAGTCCATGATACGTCAGCAATCTGTCAACCTGGACCATTCTCCACAGGGAGAATGTTTGTCCACCAGCAATCTATTCTGCTTGGAAAATGTTTGTCCACCAGCACACTAACTATCCATCTAGCTGGCAATCACCTCCAACACTAGTGGTAGTCTCCATGGCAATCAGATAGTAGCATACAGCTGCTACAATGCCATCCAATAGAACACAATTGTATCTATCCATAGTAGTACACAACTACTATCCAATGGTACACAACCACTCCTAGTAGCACACAACTACTAACCAGTGACACGCAGTCACTACCAGTGGAGCACATCCCACCACAGTAGCATACAACTACTGTCCAGAGACATACAGTCTCCACAGCAATCAAATCATATCATATGATATCATCCTGCATCAACAATGTCATCAGTTGCATCACCTCTAAGTCGTACTAGCATGATGCGAATGCATCATATCTAAGCTATACTGGCATGATCTAGGGTATCATCTACATCGTCTCTAAGTCGTACTAGCATGAAATATCTAGCATGATGCCAATGCATCATATCTAAGTCATATGACATATCTAAGTTGTACTTGCATATCTAGCATCTCTAGGTTGTATGTCATCTTTAAGTCATACTAGCATGACATATCTAGCATGATGTCAATACATCATATCTAAGTTGTACTTGCATGGCCATATCTACCATGATGTGGCTCACCAGCATCGTCTCTAAGTTGTACTAGCATGAACATAACTAGCATGATGTCAATACAACATATCTAAGTTGTACTAGCACGATGCTCCTCATGCCACTGTATCAACAACTCCAACCATTTGTATCATATCTGAGTTGTACTAGCATGATGCAAGCATCATCTCTAAGTTGTATAACAATCTCTAAGTTGTACTAGCATGATACAGATCCGCAGCTCACTAACAGTCCATGATGCCACATATCAGTGCTCCCTCCCAACCGAGGAAGTCATCTCCTCCTTTTCAACCAAGGGAGCAATCTCCACGAACCCCAACTTGTCCCTCAAGTATGTAAACTTTATCTTGGACAAAGGCTTCGTCAAAATATCTGCAGTCTGCTCATCCGTGGAGATATACTAGAGAACCACTTCTCCCCTCTAGACTTTTATCACGGAGAAATAGTATTTGATCTCAATGTGCTTCGAACTGTCATGGAACACCGAGTTCTTTGAGAGCTTCACATAGCTCTAGTTATCACAATATATCACGGTCGAATCCAGCACCTGATCAAATAGTCCAGAAACCAACTTACAGAGCCACATTGCTTTCGTACAAGCATCACAAGCTGCAATATACTCTACTTCTGCAGTTCTGAGTGCAACAGACTTTTGTTTTCTGCTAGTCCATGATATCATAGCAGATCCCAAACTGAAACACATACCAGAAGTACTCTTTTTGTCATCTGCACTCCCTGCCTAATCTGAATCAGTAAATCCATCCAGTTGTTCATCATTGTTTGAGGCATATCTCAAACCATAAGTTATCGTCCCACGAAGATATCTCAAGATATGCTTTGCACTTTGCAGCTATCCAATGCTCTTATCTAGGTTCCACCTGAACTGGCTAAACATGTTCACAACAAAGCAAATGTCCTACCTAGTATTCACCAAATACATCAAGGAGCCAATCAACTGTCGGTACAGGGACGAGTCCACTAGATCAGAATCAGAGTCTCTCAACTTCCTCAAATCCGTTACCATGGGAGTTGCCATGGATTTGCAATCCATCTTCCCAAACTTCTGAAGAATCTTTACGACATACTTCCCTTGTCCTAGGAAGACTTCACCACACTTCTACCATACTTTTAATCCCAAGTAGTAGTGCATGAGACCAAGATCCTTCATATCAAATTCAGTGGCTAGCTCCTTCTTACACTGAATAATGAGAGGCTCTACACCTATTAGGAACAAATCATCGACATATAACAGTAGAATCATAGGTGCATTATTCACAACTTTGTAAAGGAGGTTTGGATCAGCATGACTCTTGGAAAATCCAAGTCTCGTCAAATAGCTATCAATACGTGCATACCAAGCTCTTGGAGCTTGCTTGAGTCCATATAAGGCTTTCTTCAATCTGTATACATGGATTTATCTTGGGTGTACCTCAAAACCTTGAGGTTGTTCATATATACTTCTTCCTCAATTACTTCATTGAGAAAGGCAATCTTTTCATCCATCTAATGTAAACTCCAACCCATGGATGTTGCTAGAGATATGATGGTTCTAGAGGTGTATCTAGCAACTGGAGCAATCGTCTCATCATAGTCTTCTCCCTCCTGATGGGAGAACCCTCTAGCCACAAATCTTGCCTTGTATTTATCAATACTTCTATCCACTGCATGTTTTATCCTGTAAATCCATTTAGGCACAATTTCCCATACATCATTTTTCATGATTGATATTCTTCCATCACATCTTCCTTCTATTATTTCTGCTTTCCATGCTTCCTTTATAATTGATACTTGGTGAGACCATCTGCTTCACCACTGATGAAGTCATATGCTCCATGCTTGCAACTGTCACTCTAATTCCTTCTTAGAGCTATCGCATGTGACCTGCCCAGAACAAGAACAACAAGAGCAAAAGCATTTCCAATAACAATTTCATAAGAACATATCTATGGTAACAAGGATCATAGAATTACCAAGGTGACCTGCCTAAGAACAAGAAATATCTCCTATTCATCATTTTGCAAACAAGTGTAATAAGCATCTATATTAATAGTACTTACATGCAACCAAGTATACCTAGCAGTAATATAACCTTTCAAAGATTGTTGTCACTACTCAACTATCAAACTTGATATGTGTAAATATTAACAATTTGATCAATCAAACCTGGAACCTAGACCCCCAACTACTTGTTCCTCTGAATGTACTGAATCTAAGATCATTGTTTGGTCAAGGTCTCTTGTACATTCCCTGCAAAACACACTCATGCTTTTGCTTAATGATATAACATGAAAAGAATATACAAGTGCATACCTTTGAAATTTGCAGCATCGTTCAGCTTGTCTTCTAATCTAAAGCTAGACACCATCTTGACAAGAAGAGGTTAGAAACTGAATAAAAAGATTCAATGATTAGAAGAGGCTAGAAATTCTGAAATTTCAACTTTGACCATAAATTCAATTTTGACCAAAAGTCAACCTTTGACTTTGACTTTGACCAAAAACTCAAACTTGAC
>SNQJ01S0156540.1:33517-44281 GCA_010110895.2 Picea sitchensis | reverse complement strand
TGATACACAAGTCGAATTTCAGAGGAAATCAGAAGTAAAGAAGGCCGGATTTCAAGGGAGGACGAAGTCTTTTGGTGATGTGTTCTAAGGTATGTTATTTCCAGGTCATCTTACCATTTTCGATATATATTTTTTTCTATAACGATTCATATGGTGAAATTTCTATGGAATTGAGAAGACATATCAAGGTACCTGTGGTAAAAGTTTCAGCTCTTGATTCACTATAATTATGGAGATACACTTTGTGGAAGATAGGGTTTTTGACCAGTCCTGAAGCTAGTCAATAAACATGTGTTCAGGGTAAAAAATTTATAACGTATTCATCAAGAATCCAAATGAAGTGGGACAAATTGAATTGGAAAGGGTATGAAATTTTGTTTCTTGTGTGTGAGTATCATAATCGGATGTTAAATATTGAGTGCGGGGCATTCTGTATGAGTTTGGTCTCCTGAATAAACTAGAATTGAACAAGGTCTACCATTCTCTCTATAACTTCTTTATGGGGAGGATAAAAGGAGTGAAACTTGGAGACATTTCAGAGAATAAATTGAGTAATATTATTGAAAGGATCAGAGTATTCCAATAATTGAATAATTGTAGAAATTGAAGAAGTCTCAGGAAGCATTATCAGGTTCTATGTGATGGTTGGTTAATGGTGATGATTTAATGTGAAGTTTTATTATCTCTCATATATTCTTCGATGGAAGGAAGGGGAAAGGATGGAGAGTTAAACTCTCTCTTGATATTGGAGGATTGTATCTTCCTCTTGGAGGTTTATCCCTCCCTTTAAATTTGGAAGTTGTAGCTACCTTTGGAAGTCATTACTTCCCTTGAACAATAACTATTGATTATTTATCATATATTGTGCATGGTGTATTGTGGTGTATTGGTGCAACTCTTATACTATTGTTCATTTCTCATTGGATATAATTGAATGGTTTAAGTATAATTTGAAAAAGTTTTTAAATTGCACTTGATATTGATTCACCCCCCTCTCAATATCAACGACCTTTTTAGGAAAATTCCAAGTTTATGATACCAAATAAGAAATCAAGAAACATGATGCAGTTATATGCATTAATCAAGAACATGTATAACTTTAAATATATGGGTTCTCATGCCATACACACCATTAATCAACAAACATGCACATTATAATTCAACACTAAGATAATAAATACATAATGGAAATATAATTAACAGAGAAACACATATAACTTATATTTTTAAGGAAAACATTCATCGAATGGTTGAGGACGTCGGATGTTTAACCAAAATTAATCTCTATTTCATACAAACTCTCTACAACATGCCACCCCTAAGGCAGGGCTATGAATCCACAAGGACAGGCCCTAGGCCGACTCTAAACACACAACAATCAACTAAGAATCTTTCATAGTTTCCTCAACCACACAACAATCCTAGTTTACCATCTCTATTTCCCCCTCATCTTGCACAACCCAAAGAAATGAACCCACTTCATTGCCATGCAGTCCCTCAAGTTGTTCCACTTCTTTTTTAGGCTCCAGTGCTACTGGTTAGGAAATCACAATGTTGGAAACTCCAAGGATTCTCAACTATGGAAAATCCTTTCACAATTGTCAACATTCTCATGCACACATGCATCAATTCCTTCCTAGAATAACCAATAGTTATTCACAACCCAAGAACAAGAGTGAGCAAGAAGGAATGAGGAACGAGTAACAATGAATGATGAACAATGATGGGAGAACCCAAAAATGATTGAGTAACCCCCCAAATAACACAAAAGCGGGGTTTATAATTACATGCAATAAAACACCATGTGGCCTCTCCAAGAAGCTCAGGTAACAAAATTTACCCACTAAAACCAAGATGAGTGAATAGAATATAATAAGAAGACTTATCCCCTTTATCCTCTTCTCTCATGAAATCATATCCCCATATAACTCTGTCATTTTATGTCTTGTAGCCAATGATGTATTTTATCATTAAACAAATTCAAAGTATTACATTTATAGGCTCTGCAACCTTTTTAACTTTTCAGGTACTCCAACCTTGCATGAATAAACAAAATACATTATTAATCATGGGACTCAAAACTAATGTATTACAAGCATTGTCTTTAGTAAGTAGTGGACAATTTTGTACTTGTTTTTATTGATGGCATACTTAACTATTCAAAATTCGAGGAAGAACATGGGGACCATCTCAAAATGGTTTTGAAAATATTGAGAGAACATAAATTGTATGAAAATCTCAACAAGTGTGACCTTTATAAAAAATATATTGATTACTTGGGATGGATCATTTCATTAGAAGGAATAATGGTTGATCCAGAAAAAATTAAAGCTATAATGAGTTGACCTACTCCTTAAAACATGGTAGATGTGAGATCTTTTATGGGCCTTGTAGTTTATTATAAGAGGTTCATTAAGGGATTCTCTAAGATTGGTTACCCAATAACTTCATTGTAGATGAAAGTGGAAAAAAAATTTGGGTCTTAGAAATGTGAGGAGAGTTTTCAATCGCTAAAGCATCTTCTTACTAGTGCTCCAACTCTAAAAATAGAAAACCAAAACAAAGACTTTGTAGTGTGTAGAGATGCATGTGGAGAAGGAATAGGTGGAGTATTATGTAGGAAAACCATGTGGTATGATATGAATCAAGAAAGATAAAACATCATAAGAGGAATTATGCTATCCATCATCTATAACTTGTTGCTACAATCTATGAGTTTAATATTTGGCACCAATACTTGATAGGTAGGAAATTTGTGCTAATGATAGATCACAATCGGTTGAATCGTTTATTTGATCAACCGCACTTGAATGCCAAACAATATAGGTGGTTGGTTTTAGTGAATATGACTTGGAGATAAGGCACATAAAAGAGAAATAAAAAAAAGTATCATATGCACTCAGTGGAAGTATGTGTGTGATACATATGGAAACCATCACTATTTGTGAATATGTTCTAAAACCAAAGTGAAATAAGTTCATGTTGATGATGAACACTTCATCCAAGTAAGAAATGGTTTGTGGCAAGAACAACTTGAACATAAATATACATGTTACCAAATGAATGAAGAATTACTATAGATATACAAGGATAGGTTGTACATTCCTAACTTAACATAGCTAAAATTCATCATCATTAATTAAATGCATAAGAAACCACATCAGGACATATATTATACCAAAAGATGATTTCTATAACAAAGAAATGATATTTCTGTCCTGGAATGAAAAGGGATATTACAAAATATATTACAATATGACTTGAATGTCAATGGGTAAAAGTTAAACATCAACATCCAACAATCTCCGTACAACCTTTGTCACTTCCAAAGTGGAAATGGGAAGTGATAACATGGAATTTATCATAGGGATACACAAACATGATCTGTAAATGGTATGCCTATGGCTCGTCTGTCTCACCAACACATATCCTTTATGAAATTTACTTTTGTTCTCTATTTGAGTCAAAGACAAAGTGTTTTATTCTCAGAAAGGCCACTAAACCATTAGTTTCTTCCTTGTATAAGGATCTCTCTTCTATTGGCTTCTAAGCCTTCTCCTAGTTGTAAACTACACACAAAAACCAATGAGAAATATGATAATGAAATGTATCCTACTGTCCAATATGTCGAATAGCTTGGAGTTCTTGCTTCTATGCTCAATCCAATATGAGGGAAACTAAGTTCCGTAGAAAATAAATTTCATAGTCTTTACACCACTTCCATAGCATTAGCTTCCATAACTTTAGTTTTCGTATATTTAACTTTCGTAGTTTTAGTTTCTACATATTTAGCTTCTGCAACTTTAGTTTCTACAGCTTTAGCTTTTGCAACTATACTCCATTGGAGAGATTTCTTACGTCTAGTGAGGTAAGTGAGGATGCCCAACTATAGGGAAATGACCCAACAAAGTAAAAATATGGACTAGCTAGTAAAAACAACACTCTGAGACATCCAATGAGTCATATAATGATAAATAGTGCTAAACTTGACAATTGAGCCAACCAATAGTGAATGAAACATTTCATGGGTGGATTTAATGGCTCAACAATGATAAGAAACACCCAAAGGACGAATTGAGTCACTTAGAAATGGAGAAATACATCTAGGGGAGAATTTAGTCACTCAGCAAGAGAGAAAAACATCTAAGGATGAATTTAGACACTCAACGGTGAACAAAAATGCCTAGGGATCTATAAATTCTCCTAATTAGTAAACAACATGCCAAGGTAGTAGGAAAAATTCATAGCAACTAGTTCTTGGCATGTATAGATTGTGTGCATCCTGTATGGATTTTGTATGGCATGTGGGTGAGAGAGAAATTCCCAGGTAGAAGTGAACTTTCCTAGATACGTAGAAAACATCTCATACAAACAAGAAATCACACAAGCAAAGAGGAAATTGAGCAACAAGAAAATCAATCACCCAATAGAGGGGGAGTTGATTCAATGAATTTGGAATGTCTTCTACAAAAATGTACCACTCATATAGCCTCCATACAACAACATACAAAACGTGGGTAATAATTAAGGCAACCAACAAACAAAGTTGAAAGGGAGATCCTATGTGTGAGTGGAAAAACACAGCTAGCAAGGAACCATGGCTTGTGGGTGAGTGAGAAGATGTGGAAGAGAGAAAAATCCTCCAAAAACTCTTAGAATACTAATTTAGTAACTCCGCATTGTTTACAACAACTTCACAATTACAACCATTGATGTCAAGGATCCATTAAATGGACAAACATCATCACAAAGTTGTTGGATTTCATAGAAAATGAATTGTAAAATGATTTCTATCTGATGCTAGCAAAAACACAATAGATTGTTATTCCTTTCCATTAAGGATTCAACTACAAGCAGCATTAAAATTCATATAAATCCATGCAAATATCAGAAATGAAACAAGCAACAAAATATTCCCAACAGAATGAATTCACATAGATTTCTCTTCACAAACATAAAGAAATATCCAAGAATTCATACAACCATTTAAACACACCATAAGAAAAATATTTACCCTGGAACCCATATGGGAAAACCATATTCAAATGGGGATCAATATTTCATTTGATTATCTCTGGTTACAATGCATTCTTGGCTTCTTGTCCATTCTCCTCCCCTTGGAAAAAATACCCTTTGAGAGTGAAATTGTTGAGAGAAATAGGGAGAGATAGGGTAATGGGAAGGCCAACAAGATGAACTTTTGTTTCTCATTCCTCACTCTTTTATCTCCTCTATTATTTTTTCTCATTTCATTAAATTCTCAAAAAAAATCTCACGTTTTCATTATTTTCTTATTTAATTTACATTTACTTGTCCTTTTACATAGTTTAGATAACCTTCATAGTTGTTGAATTGTCTTGAAAGTACTAATTCTTACTAATTCTTACCCATACATATGGTTTGGATCAATTTCATATCAAAACAATAAAGAAACAAGATGTTATTATGGTTGTAATTGATAAATTGAGCAAGGCTACCCATTTTATTCCCATAAAGTTTACATATAAAGTAGTAAACATTGCAGAAATTTTCATGTGAGAAATTTTTTAGATGGCATGAGATGCCTAGGGGTTCGAGACTATGCATAAACCAATCACCATGAAACAATTGGAGAATACATAAGGTATATTATGCTAATAGAGGAACAACATCATAATCCATATGATGGATAGGTAATTAAAATACCTAGTCTCAAACATAGGTATTTCTTGTAATTGAATCATCTAGTGTAACAAAACTATCAGCATGTACCAACATAACTAATAGATGATTACATGTAGCATGGATAGTAATATCGAGAAAGATAATCCTCTCCTAGAGCACATTACAGACATTCTCCAATTATTGAATGGTAAGTACGACTCTCTGTTGACGAGGGAGAAAATATCGATGTCGAAATAAGGGTATTTTCCCAATGGTAGGGCCCAATTAGATCTACTCTTGTTTGAATAGAAATCCCCATCAGTATATGGGATTGGTTGCCACTAACTGAATGAATTTCTCTCTGAAGAGATACTTTTCATATAAGCTAGTCTAAATCCCAAATGCAAAACTACTCTAATATGTTGATGCAATCTTATTGTAATGCGCAATTGTTGTCTTATTCTAACAATAACATAATCAATTACAGGCATACATCTCAATGTGTGAAACAGAAATAGTTATAATTTTACAAAATGAAATCATATTAGCATACTTGTTTGCATATAAATGATCATAAGCATGCTCTTGTAATTTAGCTCATAATTCATTTGTAATCATCTCCTACAAATGACAGATGATAGAAGTGAAAAATTGAAAACATTTGCAGAAAATAATCAACAATAGTGCACCATTGCATAAACAAAGCATGAATTTGCTTTCTATTATCCTCTTTCAAAGAAATAGTTTATTCTCAGAAATATAATAAAAAGTAGAGAGATTTTCCTCTACCTTTGAGCCTGATAAATAGTTTTACAACACTCAATTTTGGTTCTCCAACCCCCTCCCTTCTCCTCTTCATTCAGTTACACTAGCTTTCTATTATACATGAAGGAGGAATTTTAATCTTCCTAAATACATATTTTTTCATTTACTAACGTTACAGATTCCCCCTCTTCCCATTCCTTTCACATTTTTGTTTTTCGTATTGTAGAGAAAAACCATTACATAATATTCCTTCCTACTCTGATTCCCTTGGGAAGATGAGAAACTTAAAATATTTAGCAGTGAAGGGGTATTCTTCTAAAAAATTGGTCTAGATGAAAACCAAAGACATGCAAACCTATTCATTGATTTTGGACCTCTTGCATTTTCTCAAGGAACCCAATTGGCCAAGAAGGAAGCACAAATATTCCCTTCAACTGTCTCCTTTTGTGAACATAAATAATTGTCGACCTCTATTATGTTGCTTTGCTTCTGTTGCATGGTCAAAACTTGGCTATTCATTTTGATCTCGATGGAACTTAGATTGAATTGTGTATTACTACCATCTCTCCAATTATAGCTTGAATTATCTGAGAATAGGTACTATGTTGCTTGCAAAAACAAGTGAATCCCCTCCTACATCTGGTGTTGTTGAATATTGATGATTACCCCTGGTGGAAATAACTAGGAGAAGGAGTATGCCTCTACTAGTGCCAAAATCATGGTAGCTTGCATTCTGACTTCTCTTTTTGTTAAAAAATGAAGTTTATGTATCTCTTGTGTTCCTTTTATATCCGTCTAGTGAGATATTTCAGCTAATGTGATGACGAAATGGGAGAGTTGTTATCACTGTCAAATTTTGGACTTCCCACTCAAAATGATGGCTCTCTTATTAATCATCCAAGTGTTATGTAATCTTTGGACACTATGATTTGTGTTATCATCTTCAGACCACAATATTTTCCATGCCATTGGCACATCCACTATCAAAGTTTCTAATCAATTTGTTTTATCTATCTTTTGGTATGATCATCCTCCATCATGTTTCATGCATGGTGACCAGCCTCTGCCCCTATCTCATTCTGCCATATTATTCCTTGGAAACCTGAAAATCCAAGACAGTTATTAGCCTTCATATCAAATACAAAAATTCTTTATGATTCGACCTACATCCATTCATGATGCCTTGTACTTCCTTTTTACTTCTGTCATCTTGGAGTGATTCTAATTTGATAGGCGTATGAAACGACATCCTCAATGATCTGCATATATGAAAATTGATCTGCATATATGAAAATATCTCATCATTGATCATCGGAAGCTAAGGTTGCGGAACAACTTTCATTGTAAGAAAGTTTGTGGAAGATTATACAGGTTTGCAGAACGTCTAATCATGTTGATATGTAGTGAGGGTGGCTCCATATGTTTTGTGGGGATTATATTAGTTAGTTGTAGGTTTGCAGGCTACGAGGTTTCAGGGATGAAGGATTTTTGTGTTAGTACTTTGATCAGAGAAAACCCGCATAAATTATCCCACACAGAATCTCCCGCATGGTCTATGGCTAGCAGATTTGTGGTTATGTTCCCAATTTGTTATGTGATCCTGATTGGGCATTACTACCAATAAGATCTCGCCAATGATTAAACCACAGGTCGATGGGTATTCCAAGCACAAATCTTTGCGATGTAGGTTTGTGTACATGATATGGACTTTAAGCATGACTAACCTCTACGAAAATAAATCTGCAAATATGAGGCTTGCAGAGGGTTGGATCTATTACGATAGGGAACACAAAGGTAAGGTATAAAGAGGTATGGGCCACATGGTTTGTGAATCGTGGATCACCAAGGAATTACAAATTGGAGATCGAAGATTCTTGGTGACCCCCTGCAAGGATTGACATCTGCAAAATTTGTGTCTTCATGGGTTGTGGCTCGCAGGTTGCGAGAAAGTGTGTATCATGATTTCACAGTGCTCCCACAAAATGAACGACTGCATCTGCACTCCTGTAACTGTGAACCAATGAGGATAGCCTTTGGTGTTTATGTGCATGGTCTCTCTGGGCCTGCAGGAAACTTTGAGTATTTAGTTTTAACTACCAATTTTTCACCATCGATTGTTCTTTAAATCTTTAATTCATGCGGCACTTGTTTCCTCATCTTCTGTCTGGTGGTCATTGATATTTAGCTTGTAGGTGAAGGACACCATTTTTGTTGAGCTTTTGTACTGTCATGTTTCTTTCCCTGTCATTCCAAGTTTCTCCATCTCATGTGCAGATAAAAAACATCATAAGTACAAGTCTTATAAAACTTTCAAGCAATGTACATGCATTTCTTTTTTAAACCTAAATTTATACTTATCATGGTATTAACATGTGAGAGTCTGATATATTACACTGGTTAAGCTCTGATTCATCTAAATTGTAGTCATATTTGCAAGATTGATATGAAAATGGAATGGTTTTGTTTCTAATAGATCTTTAAAATGAAGAAGACTTGTCTCTTAAATTGCAAGTGTAAAAATGGTACGTGTTTGGGTAATTGGATCAAGTCACTAACACATAAATTCAATGATTTTTACTTAAGCATGAGCAACATATCAGACATATAAAAACCATCACTAATGAACACATAACACAACAAATGATAAAGGAGTTCACCCCTCTCTTGGGCTACATCTCCTGGTCTAACTTCCCTTGGATCATTTTCATTATTCTTAAAACATTTCTCTTAAAGTGCTCAAAATACAAAATATATGGCTCCAATGGCCTCAAAACATCCAAAAACCCCTAGCTAGGCTTTTTTTGCACCTGGTTTGGCCAAAAACTGAAGAAGTTACACCTTGAAGTTTTCCCCGTCAAGCTTGTTGTACCTGCTCGCCAAAACGCACCTTTGAATGACCAACTTGGCTCCCACAGTGTTCTTGGGTCAAAACCCCAGCACACATGTGCACTCTGCAAATCAGGGCAATCTGTCGAATAATTAGTGAGTTTAGAGCCCTGTGGGCAGAGGTGCAGGTCGCATGGGGGGCATGTGGCCACGTTCCAGCGCCTAATCCGACCTTTGTGTCTTAACTGTGCCCAAAATATGCCAATGGTCCTGTGGGGTGGCCATATGGCTTAACACCGGCACCTATGGGGCTAAGCATCAGTGTAAAAATCTCGCGCCAAAATTTATGTTGGTCGTATGGTATAACACATGTGACCGGGGCTAACTTTGCAATTGTCTGTGCCAAGTTTTAATGTTGGTTGTATGGTATATGGTATGACCCAAGGGTTGGGGTTAAGCCCCAACCCTTTTCTCCGCTAGCGCAGTCTTTAATTCAATTCAAATCATTTTAATAACATATATGGTTAAGCAACACAATGTGGGTGGGTTGGTAGCCCGACCCTGCCAAGTCATTACCCACACCCAAAGGTTGCAGGTTCAACTCCTATGGAGTCCCAAAAATTTTTACCAAAATCCATCCAAACTGGAGGGGTTCCATGTGGCAACCCATGACTAGGCCACGTGGCACCATAACATTGGCCAAATAAAATAACACTTGTCACAACTAGATTCATCCACGTGTCTTCCACCGAGCTTGCCTTGTCAACATACCAACTCATCACTCTACCACATCACCTGTACGACCATGCCACGTCACCTTCCACATGTGGGTCTATACCTTGCCATGTCAACACTGTACGGATTGTACAGTCAGCAAAATTTTGCATGTTTGGCAAAATGAAAAGAACACAATATATTTCTCATACGATGTTTGTTTGAGTCCATTCAATTTGCGTTGGGTTCATGAAAATGAGACCTACGCACATGTCCGTTTTGAAGCGATTATGAGAACTTTTATTTTTGAGCAAAATTTGATCCCCTGGATCACAACTCCCTATTGGAAAGCTTTTGCACCTCCAAAAGACTATTTTTAGTAAATCTAAATATGAGGGTACAGTTCCCTCGCCTTTCCAACCTCAATCCACTTAGCCTTGCTTGGATTGGTGCCTTTGCGACCAATACAAAACTTGTCATGCCTTGTCTTGTACTTGTCTTGGCTCTTTCTCAACTGTTCTTGAACGGTTTGATGCACAAACTGAACTTGTTCAATGAACTTCTTGTACTGGTTATAAGCAGGCTTAAAGTAGTGTAGATTCTCATCCCAAAACTTAGGATTCTTTTTTTGCAAACTAGCCACCGTCTTACCCACACCAAAATGGCCAGCAACAATAGAAGAATGTGCTTCCCTTATCATGTTGACTTTTTCACCCTATGAAAAACATAGCTTGCCAAGATACAAAAGTTCACCATGCATATAGGAATCCAATTCCTCAACTTGGTTAGTACGACATAAAGTTGCATAAACATTTT
>SNQJ01S0156540.1:0-11214 GCA_010110895.2 Picea sitchensis | reverse complement strand
TGTATTGGTGTAACTCTTATACTATTGCTCATTTCTCATTGGATATAATTGAAAGGTTTAAGTATAAGTTGAAAAAGGTTTTTAAATTGTACTTGATACTGATTCACCCCCCTCTCAGTTTCAACACAAAGTATAGGGATCCGGTATTCTTACTTTAAACTTCGCATCGGGTGTCGATCCTTATGCGTTCAATCCTTTCTTGACTGCAAATATCATCATAAGGATGACCTGCATTCACCAAAAGACAAATAAGAAACTACGAACATGCATTCTATATATGAATTAATAGGTTATATGTCATAACAAAATGTAAATCAAACATGAATATTGAACACATCATATGGCAAGATGGAAAAAGTACTTCTTTATATTAATCTCACAGAGTTAATTACAAAATGAGATCGGCAACTGCTCCTCTAACCCGGTCTTGAGCTCCTCTTCACCAAGCTCCAACTGCTTCCATGTATCTTTCTTCTCTCACACTTCTCTCTAGAGAATGGGCATAGGGTTATGAATGAGGAAAAAAGGAAAGAATAGGGAATTCTAGCTCAAAACTCACAATGTGGTTGCAAATTCTTGGGGCTATGGGGGAAAGTGAAATGAGCAAAGTTTCACTATAGCTATGTTTCTTCTTGGAATGAAACCCCAACACCTCTTTTTATATGACAAAAATATGGTTATTCGGTTGGGTGATGGGATATAGGCGGTCAATTGGTTGGGAAACTACCCAATAGCTCGTAATCTCAACGAATCCCTTGTAACTTTTTATTTTTTGCAAATTTTGTGAGTATACGCGGGATGTAATGGAACAACTAGTGTATGTACATGGGAAGTAGTGGCACAACTAGCGTACATACATAGGCAATATTGGTGCAGGGTGCGTAAATCTTCAAAAATTGTGTTTTTAAGAAGAGTTGTTCTATATTGGCTTGGCAAAAATAGTAAGTAAGATGGCATGATGCCAGGTATGCATGTGTGGTGCAATTTAGGGTTATAAAAATAGCCTAAGTAGAGTATATTTTAACATCAACATGTTGTATAAAGGTTCTATGGAAGAAACAAACTCTGACATATATACAAGTTGAGTATGATGAGCCCATTCAAATCTATTGTGATAATACAAGCACCATCAGTATATCAAAGAACCTGGTGATGGACTCCAAGATGAAGAACACTCTAATCAAGTATCACTTTCTACATGAACATGTTGCAAAAAATAACATCAGAGTTGAATATGTGGGAAAAAAAGAAAAAGTGGCATATATCTTTACAAAACCGCTTCCAAGGGAAGCCTTTGAGTATCTTTTCCAGAGACTCAGAGTAATTTCTACTCCAAAATGAGTACTTTTGAATGCTTATCTTATATGTCTTATATTTACACGAGGAAGCAACATAAAGAGGATAGTTCAGATTGGGGGAGCAGTTTTCGGAAGAGTTCAGTCAGGGGGAGCATCCCCAAGGATAGTTCAGTTAGGGGGAGTATCCCCGGATGGGAAGTTACCTTTTCCATCGATTTCAAAGGGGGAGAGATTTATCAAATGAAGGAAAGAGAATTATATGCTTGGAGAGAGAGCACAAAGGCATGGTCACAGGGGGAGCATGAGAAATATGACTTCAGTGTTAAATAAAAGTGTTTCCATCAATGCCAAAGGGGGAGATTCTTGATTAATTGGGTTGGTTGTCATGGATGTCAACCCTTGAAAAAAGTCCGATAGAAAATTTTGGTAGCCCAAACTGTATGATTAAGGGACTTCAATTTGATTGATGTATAATGGTATGAAGTTTAATATATTTGCAGGTAAGACTATTCTATATGGATAGTACATGTCATGCCATTTCTGGTGATATGCATAACATCACATAACTCGTCATGGTTAAAGAGTTATGGCCTGGTGAAGTGGAGAACCCTCATGAGTTATCTAGAAGGTCAAAAAAGTCAAATTAATTCTAGAAATTAGGAGTTAGGAGTTAGTCATGGGTTAAGTTGTTGCAATAAGAAAATAATTAAAAATAATTTAGTTGCAACTAGAAGTGGAGAATTTACTATTTGTATTAAAGTGAGTTAGAAGTGGAGAAGTGGTTAAAAGTGGGTTAGCCCTAAAAGAAGGAAAGTGGGTTAAGTTGGTTAGAAGTTAACCCATTGAGGAATCTACATGGAAGTATAAATAAGAGAGAAAGGCTCTCCCATTAAAACCTATTGAATATCATTGATTATCGATTTTGTGAAAGGTTATTTGGGAAGGTATTATTGATAGAGAAAAATGTAGAAGGAAAAGTGTGGCAAAACAATTTTGGTAGAAAATTTGCGGCAAGAAAACTGCAGCAGAAAAAGTGCGGTAGAAAAAGTGCGGCAGAAAAATTGCGGTAGGAAAAGTGCAGCAGGAAAAGTGCAAGAGAAAAATTGCGACAGGAAAAGTGCGGCAGAAAAAGTGTGATAGAAATTCACGGCAGAAAAATCACGGTTGCATAATCGAGGAAGCAAAACTACGACAACAGAACGCTGCAAGAAGAAATAAGGTATCGTTTTCATATGTGTAGTGTTGAATTTATGAATCTGGTTGAGGGCTTGCCTATTACATCTGTTGGATGCCCTCTTGGAAGTTTAGGGCTTGTTGTAGAGTTGATCTCAGGTAGATCTACTGAAGTTTAGTATTGTTTCATGTTTGAGGGATTTTGGTTGAGGTATGTTGTTGAAATTATTGGTACAGATAGAGGTTGTATAACAGTGAGTTTCTAGCACAGGGTTTGAGGTACACACTTGTGGTATAGTGTTTGAGGTATATGTGATTAGATCATATTGGTTGATGAGTATACAGGGACATGTTTCTCAATGAAAAATTTGACAGAAAAGGTTGTGATAGTGACATATGTAGTTTCTACATTTGGCACTTATATTTCAGGGTGTTTGGACTAGGCAAGGATTGGTGGTTGTAGCCATAGAACCATAGAACCTAAGGGGTTGTAACCTCCTTCCGTTTGTAGCGAGAGAATTGGGGATTTGGATATTCCCTCATGTTGTAGCCTGAAAATAGGGGGTCAGAGCCTCCTTCCCGTTGCAGCTGGAAAACAAAGGAAGTTGGTGCTTCCAATGAATGTAATTCTTAAAGAAAAACAAGAAAAATAATTCTGTGGTTTTCTCCTACATTGGGTTTCCACATAAAAATTATTGGTGTACTATTTATGTGTATGATTGTCCATTTGTTCATGGCTTAGTTACTTTGCACTTATTGGATGATAATGCTATATCAATGAGAGAGATAAATAACACTTGCATACTATGGTTAAAAGGATAAAAAATCTCTATTACTGATTCACCCCCCCTCTTAGTAATCCAACAACTCCAACCCCCTAAGTTTATCAACACCAATTGAAAGGAAGCTCCTACTTCCTGATTTACCAGCTCCGACTAGAGGGAGGCTACAAACCCCTAGTATAGACGCTGCAACTTGTGAAAATTTGAGGTCTTCTATCCTCTTTGAGATCCAACTCAAACTCCTTGCACCACCCATCCACACTTGACTGTTGCAAGTTCCAATATGTATTTTTTTTTTAACCTCTAATTTACAATAGACCTCGAGTTTTCCTCAACCTTTGTTCAATTATGCCTCACAAATAAGTCTCTGCTTCAAGGAGTGAACTATGCCAAAATCCTATCCTCAATTATCCTTAATCAATGCTCTTCATTCTCCTTCTCCTTTCTCCCCTCCTATGCCTTCTCCTTTGTTATGCTCTTACATCTCTATTGCAATTTGTTGCCTCAAACTTCACTACTTGTAGATTGTTCTTCACTTTTCCTTGGAATCTGTTAAATTATAAGCATTTTATTCTTTTAATCTCATTGTCCCCTTAAAATATGAGAGTGGATATGTGCTTCTTATCATCATCTCTCCAATGCCTAGATTGTGAGGAATGACATGTGCTCCTTATATAAGTCTAGAGTCACAACTAGCATGTTCTCCCTCACTTCTTGGGGTTTGGTGTGCATCCTTAGTAGTTTCTTTCATTTACATAGTGGCAAGTTGTGATTAGAATGAATATCTCTATGTTTAGACTCCAAATCATTGTCATCTAGATATGGTTTCTTATTGCCATTCTCCCATGCCACTTAGGCAATTCCATGACCAAAAACTATCTCATCATCGATTTCCAACTCTACCTTTATCCTTTGATCATCAATAACATATTGGCCAACATTATCTTTAGTAGGGAGTGAGTAAGGACATCAACTAGTTTTATTATAATCCACCTAACATGATCTTCACTTCAATATGTAGTCATCGATGAGAAGATTAATGATTAGAATTCCCATTTCACATGACTCTGTACATATTTTATAGAGTTCTTCATGATATTTTTAGTTCTATCTCACCAAAATTCCTAATATCACTCTTAAAAAACCCTAAATAGTACTTTAAACATTGTTGACCTCGTTTTCCCCTTTATTTTATAGAACATTGATTGACATGAAAGAAATAGGAAACTTCTTCTCTATTTTTCTCTGAGAGGATGACTAATTCATGACTTGGCTATACATAACCTTATGCAACAATTTCATTAATGTTTTCTCCATTTACTTAATACAATAGGGCATATCAAAAGAGTTAGAATATTATGAACTATATGGACCCTTTTTTGACATCAATGATCATTATCCAACATTCTCACTGCATATGACATTCTCTAATTGACATCAATGAAAACACTACATCCAAAATTCTCCCCCTTTGTCATTGATGGAAAAACTCTTTGTTTCTCTCCTCCTTTGACAACAATGGAAAAGGGTGACTCTATTTTCACTGGCTCCTCCTTGGACTGTATTGACTCCCCCTGAGATAGACCTTCCTCAAACTGTTCAAACTCTGCTACATAGATACTAGACTCAAACTCTCTTGGAGTTGCAATCCACTTTTGTCATGTTGGTGTTTTTGATCTTTATCAAATGGATCAACAACTTTCCATATTCTTCTTGAGATATATTTGTCCCTCTTTGACAATAACTATGAAAGACTCTGTGTTTTTCATCTCCCCCTATGACTGGGATGTGTCTTAGATTTGGTTGGATCTTCTTTCTGCCAGAGGGATGACTCCTCCTGTAACTAAACAATTTTTCTAATAAACATGCTCTTCTCTTTTAGAGAACTGCAACTCCCCTTGTCAACAATACTTTGTCCCGTGATCTTCAAGGGACTTTCATACATGGTAAAGAATGTAAGAGATTTAGGAATTTTACCAATGGTCCTTCACATATCAACTCTTCTCTAGATGATTTAACGACACTTCTTATTTGTTGTGACCGATGTCTTTTTCTAGGAGGCTCCCTACACTTGATGAAGTTTGGACATGTATCCCATTCTCATGAATAGATTTAGTCTCTTGGTCTACATAATTTTCATCTCCACTTCGTATTAAGATACTCCCCTTGAGGATCATAACTTTTCTTTTGTGTATTTCAAGGGGTTTTTGACCTATTTATGAACTCTATTTTCCTTGACATCAACCGAGGTACTCCCCTGATCATTTGACACATTCTTTCTTCTTTATGAATTCACTGCATTCTTCTCCCCCTATCAACCGCTTATCTTTGAATCTTCTATGCTTAACTTTACTTTCATATTATTTTGGACATGGTCCTTATCGATTTTAGCTTGGACCTACAACTATCAATCTACAATAAGAAATATGACTCTTATGAATACACCTCGATCCTGGAACCTGATTTTCCTTTTGAAGTTTGTTCTACCTTTAGTCACTTCTCGGTCTGCTCAATAAGTACTTCACATGATCCAACATATTATACTTATCTTATATGTTCATTACTATTGAAAGTAGTCTTCATGGATCTTCTCCCCCTGTGACATAGCTTAGTGTTTTGATTAATGAACTTTTCTCCCCTTATAAAAATTGTATTAGCTCCAAATTACTATTTTGATTCATACGGCTCCAAAATATTTTTTCAAAAAGGAATCTATTCTTGAATTTTAAGTGCACTTTAATGTCTTCTCCAAGAGCCTTCAACAACTTGTTTTCAAGTATCATCAAGTTCATCATTGCAAAAATATGCTTCTATATTTTCATGACTGTCCAAACTAGTAAAAAAGAGAGCATCATCTTCTAGGTCCTTTAGCATCACCCTCAAGTACTTATTCCTTCACTTTAATATCTTTTTACCGACCAATGTTGTTTGAACACAAGGTAGGATTGTTGCATGGTAAGTCACTATCAACATTAAATTCATCATCACTGCTTTTAGTAATAGAGCATTCTTCTCTAGTTGGTGAAATAGGGGCTCTTTCATATTATTCCCTAGAAACTTCTCTGGGCATCCTCCTTCCAATGACTTGGTCAACTTTATGTGTAGAGTCTTATTCAACACTTGAGACTACTTGGACTTGAACTATTGTTCTTGTATTATGTTTCATCATCTAGATACTCCCGACTTACATCTAGATGAGAATTAGAAACTAGTTCCTTTTCTTTTTCAATCATATTGATTTGAGGTTGCTCCTTCCTCCTTCAAACTTGTCTACAATATCTTGCAATGTGCCCATACTTATCATAGTTGTAACATTGAATTTCAAAAGAAACCATACCTCTGTTTTTTACTTGAGTATTTATGTCATGAGCTCTGCACTGGATTGCCTTGTGAACATAATGGTTGCAAGTGTAGCAATAGCCATGAAAAATACTTTGATCCCTGGGCACCATTTTTCTTCTTAGAGGAGCAGTCCTTCTTGGTCTTTTCTTTTCACCTCTTATTCGAGCACAATCCTTTTCCTTATAATTTTCTTCATTAAAATTTCTCAAGTTGTTTGCAAAATTCTGAAGCTTTCCATCATTCTCCTTTACTGATGATCTAAACTTTTCTTTTTCAATAGCAGGTCTTGCTTGGTACTATATCCAATTCCAGTCTTGTCATATGGGGATCTTTGACAATTTAGGATGTCTTCTAAGACTTCAATGCTCTTTCAAAACTTTTCATATGTTCTTTGTTGTGTTTGAATCCTTTTCATATTCTCTTTTAGACCAACAACTTCATCTTTTAATCTTTCAGCCTCTTCTTCTCTTTTTTTGTAGCCGAGTCTTTTGTTCACCCATGATCTGTCCATCTTCTGTAATTCCCTCTTGGTTCTTATGCAACTAATATTTTAGATATTGGTTTTCCTTTTCAAATTCTGAGAGATTTTCTTCAACTTCCTTACCATAGTTAGTAACATCCTTTCTCATCCTTTCAAGCTCCTCTTTTAAAGAAATTACTTCAACATCCTTTTCTTTCAGCTGGGTCATGAATATTTTTTGGGTTTTCATAGCTTCTTCTAACCTCATCTTCAAGGTATCAAAATATTCCTTCTAATTAAATATTTCTTCACATACTAGCAGGTCTCTCTTAAGTTGTTCATTTTTATGCGTTTCCTTTCTTAACTCATCTAGGGCATTAATAAGTTCTCCTTCGAAGTCAACTACTGCTTCTTCATAGGGTGGTCCTTCATGGTCTGATTTGGATTGTTATTCATTTGGATTGATGACTTTCTTACCCATATAGATTTCTTCCAACTTGTCCCAGAGTTCTTTGGCTAAAGTATACTTCCCAATTTTGTTTTTCACAGACTTGGGTAATCCTTCTAGAAGGGCATCCATTGTTAGTTTGTTGTTTCTCTTTAATTATTTCTTTGTTGTAGTCTTCAGTGATCCTTTTGAAGTGGTGTAACCAATAACAACTAAGTTCGAAACGTTACATCCAATTGCTCCTAGAAATGCCTTCATTCTTATGCTCCATATCTCATATTCTATCTCATCAAGTAGGGGTGTTGTGCCAAGCTAATAATCCATTAGTGCTTGTAGGGAATTTCCTTCCAGTGATTAAAATATTCTTGAAGGAACTTAGTTCTAATACCAATTGTCGAAACACACAGGGATACTGAAAGGAGGGGGTGAATCTGTATCTACAAAAATTACACTTTCTCTTCTTCAATTATTATATTTCATCAACCAAACATGTAGCAAGATAAGTATCATTATCCAAGAACATTACACCAAGGACATATATGGAAATTAAATATATTATTGATAAAACTATAATCTTTTACATTATGAGGAGACACCAATTTCCAAGATTCTCCAACACCAGCTAGAAGGAGGCTCCAACCCCCTATAATTCACCATCTTCAACTGGTAGGAGGCTCCAACCCCCTATAATTCACCAGCTTCAACTGGTAGGAGGCTCCAACCCCCTAAGTTTATTAGCACCAACTGAAAGGAAGCTCCTACTTCCTAATTCATCATCTCCAACTGAAGGGGGGCTACAACCCCCTAGTACACAATCTGCAACTTGTGAAAATTTGAGGACTTATATCCTCTTTGAGCTCCAACCCAAACTACTTGCACCACCCATCCACACTTGACTATTACAAGTTCCAATTTGTCATTTTTTTTAACCTCTAATTTACAATAGACCTCGAGTTTTCCTCAATCTTTGTTCAATGTTGCCTCAAAAATAAGTCGTTGCTTCAAGGAGTGAACTATGTCAAAATATGATCCTCAATTATCCTTACTCAGTTCTCTTCATTATACTACTCCTTTCATCCCTACTAGGCCTTCACCTTCATTATGCTCTTACATCTCTATTGCAATTTGTTGCCTCATATTTCACTACTTCTATATTGTTATTCACTCTTCCTTGGGCTCTTCTTCTATTTATGATCTTCTTAATTAGCTCTCAGAGACACTTTATTTTTCTCCATACTTCTCAGTTTATATAATATTTCAATAGGTATGTTTTTGAAACAATGTGTCTCTCTCTGTGAAATAGTGTACCTCTTCATAATAATAATAATTTGTCATTTAATTAATAACAAATTTCCTCCTTTCCTTTTTATTTATTCACAATATCTACGTGAAAGTTTTTCGATTATTATTTATTGAACCATTAATTATTTTTATTTCACATACCATGGGCTTGAAACCATGTGCAGTTCTCTTTTACATGACTTCTCTTACTTTTATTTATTTCAATTTCTAATTTTTCACATGCACATCTCTTTTACTTAACTTAACTTTTTTATTTTATTTCAATTTATTATTTTTTCACATGCACCTCTCTTTTGTTTAACTTCTCTTACTTTTATTTATTTCAATTTCTACTTTTTCACATGCACCTCTCTTTTACCTAACTTTATTTTATTTATTTATTTGAGTTTCTACTTTTCCACATGCACCTCTATTTTACTTTATTTAATTATTAAAGTTAAATTATAAGGGTTTTATTCTTTTAACCTCATTGTCCCCTTAAAGTATGAGAGTGGATATGTGCTTCTTATCATCATCTCTCCAATGCCTAGATTGTGAGGGATGGAATGTGCTCCTTCTAAAAGTCTATAGTCACAACTAACATGTTATCCCTCACTTCTTGGGGTTTGATGTGCATCCTTAGTAGTTTCTTTCATTTACATAGTGGCAAGTTGTGATTAGAATGAATATCTCTATGTTTAGACTCCAAATCATCATCATCTAGATATGGTTTCTCATTTCCATGCTCCCATGCCACTTAGGCAATGCCATGACCAACAACTAGCTCATCATCGATTTCCAACTCTACATTTATCCTTTGATCATCAATAACATATTGGTCACCATTCTCTTTAGCAGGGAGTGAGTAAGGACATCAACTAGTTTTATTATAATCCGCCTAACATGATCTTCACTTCAATATGTAGTCACCTATGAGCAGATTAATGATTAGAATTCCCATTTCACATGACTCTGTACATATTTTATAGAGTTCTTCTTGATCTTTTTAGTTCTATCTCACCAAAAGGCCTAATATCACTTTTAGAAAACCCTGAATAGTACTTTAAATAATGTTGACTTCGTTTTCCCCTTTATTTGCTAGAACATTGATTGGAATGAAAGACATAGGAAACTTCTCTATTTTTCTCTGAGAGGATGACTACTTCATGACTTGGCTATACATAAACTTATGAAACAATTTCATTAATGTTTTCTCCATTTACTTAGTATAATATGGTATATCAACAAAGTTATAATCTTCTAAACTATATGGACCCTTTGTTGACATCAATGATCATTCATAACACATTATATCTGAAATTCTCACTGCATCCGACATTCTTTGATTGACATCAATGACAACACTGCATTCAACAATTACCACACACAAAATTTTACATGCATGTTATTACTGACGGACATTATTTAAATACACACGTGCATATTGTTGGAAATGAAAAATATGCTAAACATTAGCTAGGAGAGATAGGAAAGCAACATTATCATTGCAACATGTGATCATAGAACAAACATTCGAACAATGGGTCTTGATATAATTGGTGAGATTGTTCCTAATTATTCCAAACAACATAGATACATTCTTACTACGACCAACTACTTTACAAAATGGGTCGAGGCCATTCCATTAAAAAATGTTACTGTTGATAAGGTAATATTCTTTATTGAACAACTTATCATTACTATATTTGGTCTCCCGAGCACACTTATTTTTGACAATGAAAGTTATTTTTCCATTGCTTCTCTTAATGAATTTGCAATACATAAAGGTATCAAAGTAAAATATTCTTCTAATTATTACCCACAAGGTAATGGTCAAGCAAAATCAACTAATAAAAACCTTTTGAAAATCATTAAGAAAACTATTGTCGACAATCATACAAATTGGCATAAAACACTCATTTATGATTTATGGGTATATATGATTACTTACAGGGTATCGATAGGAAATTCCCCTTTTCTTTTAGTATATGGGAAAGAATCCATACTACCCCCTCATTTTTCCTTACATTCATCAATCTTGGTACAGTCTTTCCAAGAAGAATCTTTCTCTAGTTTTTAGAAGCACTTAGCTCAAATTTTCAATTTAGAAGAGGTGAGAGGTAAATCTAAACAAACATATGCCAATCATCAAAAGGTAATTAAACAATGGTTTGAAAATAGTTCATTGGAGATAAGAGTTTTGATGTTGGTGACCTTGTTTTGAAATGGGATAAAGCCCATGAAGAAAAAGGTAAACATAACAAATTTCTAAATCTTTGGTTAGGCCCTTTTTCAGATTTCTAAAAAGGTAGGCCCATCTACCTTTATGTTACAAACTCTTGATGGAGTAGAGGAAACTCTACTTGTAAATGGGCTTAACTTAGAGAAACATTTTTCCTGAAGAATGTTCATCTTTTGTAAATATATAAA
>SNQJ01S0156539.1:4561-22283 GCA_010110895.2 Picea sitchensis | reverse complement strand
TAAATTTGAAGTTTAGATATTTTGAATGAGTGATAAAAAGTTCTCATACTGATTCACCCCACCCTCTTAGTATTCCAACAATTAGTATCAGAGAGGGTCCTTCAAGAAACAGTCTAACCATTGGAAGGTATATCATGGAGAGAGAAAAATTGTATAGGAATGGAATGAAAAGGAATGAATTGTGGAGAAAAGGAATGAATTGTTTTTTACAGGAACATAGGTATGATGTTTAGTACTCATTTGTTACAGGATACATTGGTTAAAAGAAATCAAATACTTCATCCGAGAAGGAACTAAAGAGAAACAACAAAATAACAATGGATCTCATCTTGGAAGGATTATCAGATCTAGTAAAAGTCAAAGTGGGACATTGTTCATTACCAAATCACTTTGGATAAGCTACAAAATTTCTACTCAAAGGAATATCCTCTAGAGCATGTTGATCATGATAAAGAAGATTTTAGGTTAGTGTGGGAAGAGAGAATCTCATCAAGCCAGACATATTCAAAAGAAGAATATTATGAGAGACACCTAACCAGTGCTTTAGACAAGTTGGTCAAATAAAGAGAGAAAAACAAGTCACTCAAGGAAGAATTGATCAAGATGAAAAGGGAGTACCAAAATGCCAGCTTCGAAGAAGTCCAATTTCGAGTGCAATCATAAATGATATACTCCTCATAAATTTGAAGTTTAGACATTTTGAATGAGTGATAAAAGTTCTCATATGGATTCCACCCCACCCTCTTAGTATTCCAACAATTAGTATCGAGGTCCCTTTCAAGAAACAAATTTCAACCATCGAAGGTATATCATGGAGAGAGAAAAATTGTGGCAGGAATGGAATGAAAAGGAATGAATTGTGGAGAAAAGGAATGAATTGTTTTTTACAGGAACATAGGTATGATGTTTAGTACTCATTTGTTACAGGATACATTGGTTAAAAGAAATCAAATACTTCATCCGAAGGAACCAAAGAGAAACAACAAAATAACAATGGATCTCATCTCGAAGGATTTCATCGGACCCAAGTAAAAGTCAAAGTGGGACATTGTTCATTACCAAATCACTTTGGATAAGCTACAAAATTTCTACTCAAAAGAATATCCTCTAGAGAATGTTGATCATGACAAAGAAGATTTAGTTAGTGTGTGGAGAATCTCATCAAGCCACATATTCAAAATAAGAATATTGAGAGACACCTAACCAATGCTTTAGACAAGTTGGTCAAATAAAGAGAGAAAAACAAGTCACTCAAGGAAGAATTGATCAAGATGAAAAGGGAGTACCAAAATGCCAGCTTCGAAGAAGTCCAACAGATCATTGAAAACCTAAAATTCCAAATAGAAGAAGCCAAAAAGGATCGATGAAGCATGCAAAATTCAATTGGAAGAAAAAACAATTTTGGAAGCAAAGGGCGTAGTACAATTGAAGACGCAAAGAAGAGAGAAAATATTTTGACTAGTCATCTCAAGGAAATATTTGAGGACTAAAAAAATTGAAGTAATTGAATCAACAGAAAGAAGACTTGAAGAAGAAACTATTCCCCTTAAAGACCCAACTTTGTAACAACCCTAGTTAAATAGTTTTTTAAGGTTTATCGAAAGTATAGTTAATTAAATAATTAAAATGACTAATGTTATTTCAGTTAAATAATAATTATTTATTAATAATATTAATTAATTAATTAATAATTTCATTATATTACTAATATATGTTGATTAATTAACACATTTAATGTTGGGTAACTAATTAAAGACTTAATAACTTTTAATTCATTATTAGAAAACTTTACATATGAAAGGATAAAGCATTGAATGGAGGGATAGGGCATTGAATGGAGGGATAAGGTATTAAATGGAGGGATAAGGTGGTGGAATTAAAGAACGTGAGGAGGCTGAATGGAAGGAGGATATGAGGGGCCGAGGCATTTGGGAGAGGGACTTTTGGAAATTTGGGGGAGAAAGCAACATTTGGAGATTAGGGACTCTATGTTTGCCGGTTTGTATTCTTTGGTTTGGAGTTTGGGTGGGATTCATTGTAGGGAAGCATTAGTTGTCGGGAGTTTTGAGCTCTAGCCGAATCCTCATGGTGGAGTCCCTGTAGAGCTGTGAGCCTGATAGGCTCCTCGCTCCTAGTTGGCGGAGTAAGATCTGGGGCTTTGGGCGTGAGTTTCAGTGCTGAGACGATGGAGATTGGAGGGAATGGCATCACTTTAAAGCAATGTATTTTCATGATTACGTTTTGTTAGGTGATTGTCATTATGCTGTTGAATTTGCTTATGTGATAAATAATAAAATTGCTCATAAGTTGAATGAAATTTTATGGTTAAACTTATGAACAATTTTAGAATTGTTGTGTCTAGGATATCACACTTTGGTATTAGAGTCTCCTGGTTTAAAACTTGGACTGTATCTACCCACCTACCCATTTTAGGGAATGGAAACCTGCACTCACCCGTAAAATTAAACAACCCTAAATAATTTGTAAAGGTATATATATATATATTGAAACAACCTGTGGGTCCCGAAACCCTTAATTAGATAATATGGGACCACAAGCTCCAAATTTAGCTCCACTTAGCCCCAAGAAGCCAAAAACATATTTTTTCTTTATTTACGCGCATCTATAAAAACAATATGCCCATTTGAAAGTAAAGTAGTATAATATTCTACATAGTTGAAGTATTAAGTGAATTTTAACACTTGCTTCAATTAAACAAACAAATAGTTAAACTAAAAAAAAATAACAGTTCCTGGAACCAAGTAGGTTGTGAAACCATATACTAGGGACTCTAAAATGGGAGATGTTAGAGGCTTCAACCAGAATCCCACCTCTCCAGATGGTTCATAAGATGGCAGCGGGCTTGAACTAATCTTGTGCCTATCATGTGGTGGATCTACGAACAAAGTGAAGGGGAGCTTCGTTTATAATCCAACTCTTAGCCACATCAGGATTTTGGCCATTCAAAGTTTCAACTAAACTAACTCAGCTTTAAAATTGCAGAAACACCACTAAAAAAAATTAATCAGAAATTTAGTTTAAAAAACAGCAATCTAATTACAAAAATCCATCCAAATGTACCTGCTGAGGTCATGAGGATTAATCGAGCTTAATATAATAAAATATTCAAGAAGGGTATACACCGTAGTAAGAAGAAAATTAATTATTCACCCCACCACAAAGAAAAAAAGAGAAAACACGCTCCAGAAATTGTCTATTACTGCCTATAAATGAAGACTGCCAACAATTTCATAAGATATTATTAACTTACAAAAAACACCAGTAAAAGAAGTCACGTTACAAACCAAGACCCTAAATATCAATGAAGTTAGCCACAAATTGTTGTCGAAAGCTAATACTAATAATGCCAAGGGAGAGCTCCACGAAGATTCAGTTTTAAAAACCCATAGCCAACATGATGGTTCCCAAGGATAAACTATAGAAAGAAGGCCCCTGTTCACGAACCATGAAAACACTGATGGCTTTATACAGGCTATAAGCCCCCCCCCTACTATATATAATGGGTATGCCGTGCTAGCTAAGGTGTCTTCAAAATCTCTCTAACCCCATCCTATAATCGCCTCCTCCCGCCTGCGGATGATGTAATTGGGCCTAAAAGAAGAGCTCAGGAGGTAGACCCATACTTCATCTCCTCCCACCCAAAATCATCTCAAGCCAAGACTTCCTGCAGAAGAAATCCCAAATTTTGAAACACGTGAAGACCTCGAACAGTCCATTAGACTGCGTGAATTTTCTATAACACGTTGCAGATGACCATTTTGGGCCTCTTTATATTCATGGAATGAATTACAGACAACCCACCTCGTGGAATCATACCAGACGAAGGGAAATAAAAACATGCATGAACCACCGTTGTTGTCTGTGGCAAGGGTTGGATTCCTTCATAAACAAATGCATTCATTTATTCATTTCAAAAATATGTATTCACATCCAAAGCTCCTTTATTAGAGTACGAAAACAATTCAGTGATATTTTTTGGTTACAGAACGCCAGGTTCTGTCATCTATGAACACACCTGACAGACTGTGCTTATTCATTCTAGTAATATTCCAATGATAATACGCCATGTGAACCAGAGGAGGATAAATTGGAACCACAAACACCCACTTCAGTATATAGTACTTAGCACGTAGGTAGATCGGACAAATCCTTCATAAAACCAAAGGAGATACGAAATATATATATATATATATATATATATATATATATATATATTAGATGTTAAAAAAAATATATAAATAAAATAAAAATTTTACCGTGTTATTTACCAATGCAAATGCAACATAACGATGTATATTGGCCTTTAAGCACAACCATGATGCCATGGAACAGCCTTTACATTTAGCGATGTTATTTCACACCGTAGCTTCTAATGTAGATGGATACCCAACGCCGTGTTCTCACCTTTCTTATCTACATGTCAAAAAATAGTTAATATAACCAGTGCTTTATGTAATATCAGAGGAAGAAATGACAAGTTGATCTTGATTCATATTATCAAACTAAGAAACAAAAGGAAGAAACCCTACAAAACATCACCGAGGTCTGAGAACCTTTAAATCCAACCAACTCTTTGTTGTTCTTCACTTCCATATTCATGTTACAAAACCCTTCAAAAACTAAAACTAAGAACTCAAAAACAGAGCATTTACAACACGAGTGTACAAGTCTCCTTAGGAGAGAGGCCGAGAAAACCACATGCACCGATTCACTCAAGCCAAGCACAAGGCACAAGCGCTAAGACTAAGAGGCATAGCTTACATATCTCAACATGCCCGGTTCTCAAAAACTAAACAACCCCTATAGATTGGGGGGCTCGACGCGGCTAACGGGGCCATCTCCTCCAATTTTCGCTCAATATCTAATCACAAAAAAGGCCTGAAACCCTAGCTCGTATGCCTGCTTACCTATACGACAACACATATGACCATAGGATTAACAAAAATACACAATACATAAACCACCACAATACAAGCCCTCGACAACCCTAACACACCAAACGCCAAGACACCAAGATAAGCCATGAGAGAAATACCATAGGAAATGCTAGTGGAGCAAATGAAAGTTAGAAAACGCAGGAGGTTCTAATAGGGGCTCTACAGGGGTTTGAATAATGTTGTCTTTATTATTATTTTATTTTGTCTCTGAACACGGAAAAAGAGGGGAGAAGTAATCGCAGTCTCGCGCGAGGTCCCACGATTCCCAAGGATAATTGATGTTTTTTTTTTCTATTTTATTTACTACTAGGTTATTAGTTACGTTTAGTTCAATTATATATATATATATATATATATATATATATATATATATATATATATATATATATATATAAGAGGATATTAAAAAAAAAAAATTATAAATTATATATAAAAGTACACATTAAAATATATAAATATTTTATAAGAGTCATAATTAGTTAATGGGAAATTAATAATTAATGGAGGATTAATAATCATTGAGGATTAATAATGGAGGATTAATTATAAGTTAAGGAGGACAATTAATTAATTAATTAATGCCGATTAATTAAGGATAATTAAACCATGTGCTAATTTTAGGGATTTCAAAATAACTCGATGAATGACCAGACTGTGGGTATTATAACACCAATAAGGGAGATTAATACGAGTGGTGCATATTGTTACAAGGGTCAAGTTGATGCTTGATTATATACATAATTAGAGGAATCAAGGTTACAGTGTGGCTAGCAAGGTGAGAGAATTGACATCCTTGATAGCCATATTGAACAGAATTGAATTTCACCACATCAACCAGCACTGAGATCTGAGATCCCACCCTAAGACATCACTAGAGAACTCCAAAATATCAAACTTTCTGAAAGTTTTCCTGGTCATGTTGAATGTGTGCCGAGGGTGAAGGGTTGGAAGGCATGACAATGGTAAGTTTTGCCTTAAGAGACCATGTGTCCACTTCAAAGGTGAAGATGGGTGATTTTCAAATTTCATTTGAGAGACAATGCCTTGAACTGGTAACAACCTCGAAAGGGTAACTTACCCTACCCTTAATCGATTCTTAAATTTTTGAGGAGAGGTTCTCAAGGAAATATCTACCTGTTCCTTTACTTCAAGTGAGGGAACAAATTGTGTGGGAGAATTCTTTGGCTGCTCTAGTACAGTAAGTCAGGACCAGAATAATATGAGATTAGGTTTATGGAATTGGTTAAATATGTTTCATACATCGATAATGACCAACAACATGAAGAACGCTTTGTCTATGGGTTAAACCTTAAGATAAGGGCTATGGTGCGATGTGGAAACCATCTTCGCAGCGTAATGCGGAAAATGCATGCTATGCTGAGGAACACATGAACTTAACCGAGTAATGAGACTCACCTTTCCACATCATCCTGGATACATGGGGAAGGGGTCTCTAGACAGCTTCCTGGTTGGAGGAGGCTCACACACCTCCATATGTAAATAGAGTCGCACCAAGGACCTGTGAGCCATTGGGATTCCTTTACTGGAAACAAGTGCGATCCCATCTATCACCAACGTCGCCAGAAGGTCCAATACCGCTCCTCGTGGAGCAAATTAAAGTGTGGGTTCCGTGGGAAGGGAACCCAATGCAGATAGTCACGCAACGCTGCGTAGGTTCGATCTCGTGTTACCTATTGGGGTTACGGAGGACCCCATTACCAGCCAAGTGGACTACCTGTGAAGTTACAAGCATGCTTTGTGCATAGAGAATGAAAGGCCCCGATAGGAAGAGCAAGTGGCAGCCACCATATTTATGTAGTGGTTAATAATTTCCATGCATAACATCAATTCATGGTGGTGGAGTCGTCAGGTTCGCTAAATCATGTCAATGTTAATCTTTTATTTGATTTTGGTGCTACGTGATAGTTTCATTTCACCATCCCAGATTAGAAAAGAGTGCTGGAAGCCCATTTGCCACCCCGACTTTAAACAAGTCAAGATGGCTTCTGGAAAAACAAGTGGTAGGACCTGTCATTGATAATCAGATAATAGAACCTGGGAGGTACCACCAGTTGAAGTATACTCCTGGGCGCATGACCTAATCATCGAATGGATCGTTGAAGCTCACTGTTTCTATGTATCGCTTCAAAAGGGGCTATTTCTTTTACTGATGATGAAGGGAAGACATCCAACCATGCAGATGCAAGGCCCCACCAACCATGAAAGTTGCATGCATGAGGCAAGGGTATGACTATATGTATAGAAGCTGAACGAAAGGAAGGCCTCCTGATTAGCACCCAGATTGTCATAATTTAAGGACAAGTTTTCCCAAAGAGTTACCGTGGTTACCTCTCGAGAGGGAGATTGATTTTACTTGGACCAGGGCCTACCCACCTACCCGCTTAGGAAATGGAACCGTATCTTACCCGTGAAATTAAAACAAACCAAATAATTTGTAAGTGGTATATATATAAGTATATATATATTGAAAAACCCGGGTCCCAAACCCCTTAATTAGATATAAATCTGAGCTGCTCCAAACAGTCTACCTTAAATTAAAATAAAAATATATTTTTTATTTGGCGCATGCATCTATATATAAACAATATGCCCATTTGGCAGCAGTATAATATTCTACACAAGCAGTGACATGGAATGTTAACACTTCTCGGCTTCACTCAAATGTAAAACAAATAGTTAAACAAAAAATAATAAATTTTGGAAACCAAGTAGGTTGTGAAACCATATACTAGGGACTCTAAAATAGGAGACGTTAGAGACTTCAACCATAATCCTACCTCTCCAGATGGTTCATAAGATGGCAGCGGGCTTGAACTAATATTGTGCCTATCATGTGGTGGATCTACGAACAAAGTGAAGGGGAGCTTCGTTTATAATCCAACTCTTAGCCACATCAGGATTTTGGCCATTCAAAGTTTCAACTAAACTAACTCAGCTTTAAAATTGCAGAAACACCACTAAAAAATTAATCGAATTTAGTTTAAAAAAAAATAAAGAATTCACTACAAAAATCCATCCAAATGTACTCTGTCAGGCCGAGGATTACACCGAGCGAATATAATAAAATATTCAAGAAGGGTATACACCGTAGTAAGAAGAAAATTAATTATTCACCCCCACCACAAAGAAAAAGAGAAAAACATCACCGGTGAAATTGTTCCACATCGCCTATAAATGAAGACTGCCAACAATTTCATAAGATATTATTAACTTACAAAACACGCGTGGTGTAAAAGTAAGTCATTGTAAGTTACAAAACCAAAGACTCAAAATATCAATGGAAGCGAAGGCACTCTTAAGTCGTGAGCTAATACACAATGCGCCAAGGGAGAGCCCACGAAGATTCATAGTTTGTGCATAACCCATAGCCAACATGATGGTTCCCAAGGATAAACTATAGAAAGAAGGCCCCTGTTCACGAACCATGAAAACACTGATGGCTTTATACAGGCTATAAGCCCCCCCCCTACTATATATAATGGGTACAGGCTAGTTGCGGTGCTCAAAATCTCTTTCAACTCCCATCCTAGACTGCCCTCCTCCGGGCCTTGTGATGATGTAGCCCTGGGCCTAAAAGAAGAGCTTGTGAGGTAGACCCATATCATCTTCCTACCTTTAAAATCATTTGAAGCCAAGACTTCCTTAGCAGAAGAAATCCCAAATTTTGAAACACGTGAAGACCTCGAACAGTCCATTAGACTACGTGAATTTGCTATAACAAGTTGCAGATGACCATTTTAAATACTTTTATAATCATGGAATGAATTACGACAACCCACCCCTGGAATCATATATCAATCTAAGGAAAAATAAAATAGCATGAACCAATTATCGCTGTCTGTGGTATATCGACCCCCATAAACAAATGCATTCATTTATTCATTTCAAAAATATGTATTCACATCCAAAGCTCCTTTATTAGAGTACGAAAACAATTTGGTGATTTTTTTTACATGACCCTGTGCCTACTATCTATGAACACACCCTACGTAATCAGGCTTATCTTAGCTTCTCCCAGTAATATTCCAAATGATAATAATGCCATGTGGAACTGTTGAGACAATTAAACCACAAACACCCAATTTCAAAAGATATAGTACTTAGTATCGTAGTAGACTCCACAAATCCTCTTCTCATAAACCAAAATTGCAAGGATACACGGGAATATATATATATATATATATATATATATATATATATATATAATAGATGTAAAATATATATAAATAAAATAAAATTTTAATGTGCTATTCTACCAACAACAACATAACCATTTGGTTGGCCTTTAAGCACAATCCATGATGCCATGGAACAATATTTACATTTAGCGATATGCTATTTCACACCAGAGCCTCTGCGAGATGGATACTCCAATGCTCAGGTTCTACCTTTCTTATCTACATAAACAACAAATAGTTAATATAACCATTGCTTATGTAATATCAGAGGAAGAAATGACAAGTTGAGCTTGATTCATATTATCAAACTAAGAAACAAAAGGAAGAAACCCTACAAAACATCACCGAGGTCTGAGAACCTTTAAATCCAACCAACTCTTTGTTGTTCTTCACTTCCATATTCATGTTACAAAACCCTTCAAAAACTAAAACTAAGAACTCAAAAAACAGAGCATTTACAACACTAGTGTACAACTCTCCTACGGAGAGAGGCCGAGAAAACCACATGCATTGATTCACTCAAGCCAAGCACAAGGCACAAGTGCTGAGACTAAGAGGCATAGATTACATATCTCAACATGCCCGGTTCTCAAAAACTAAACAACCCCTATAGATTGGGGGCCTCAGCGTGGCTAACGGGGCCATCTCCTCCAATTTTCGCTCAATATCTAATCACAAAGGTTCGAAACCCTAGTCACAGCTTCTACCCATAATGGCCAACACATAATGCCATAGGATTTCAACAAAAAATACACAATACATAAAATCAACACACACAAATAGGTTAAGCCCTCGGCTAAACCTTAACACACCAAACGCCAAGACACCAAGATAAGCCATGAGAGAAATACCATAGGCGGAGCCGCAGGAGCATCGAGTTAGAAAACGCAGGAGTAAGCACCCTGGACACCATAGGTCAGAATAGCTGTCTCTTATTATTATTTTATTTTGGCTTGAACAGTGAAAGAGGAGGGCACTGGCCCAGGTCCCATCATGCCCAAGGATAATTGATGTTACACTTTTCTATTTTTTTACTTACTAGGTTATTAGTTATGTTTAGTTCAATTATATATATATATATGTATATATATATATATATATATATATATATATATATATATATATATATATAAGAGGATATTAAAAATAAAATTATAAATTATATATAAAAGTACAATACAAATATAAAATATTTTATAAGAGTCGCTACCAGTTAAATGGAAACTAATAATTAATAGGATTAATACTCACAAGATACTGGAATGAGGATTAGTTTATATTAATGAGGATTAATTAATTCACTAATTAATGTCGACATTGATTAAGGATAATTAAACTGCCACTTTAGGGATTAAATAACTTGATGAATGACGAAACTAAGGGTATTATAATTAATAAGGACGATTAAAATGAGTGGTGCATATTGTTACAAGCGTCGGGTTGATGCTTGATTATACACACAAGTTAGAGTAATTGAAGGTTATAGTGTGGCGCTAGCAAGGTGAGAGAGTTGTTAGGATTCATGAATGAAGACATCAATCTTAGACGCTTTAACCCTAACCTTGCCACCTCCCCTAAAGAGAGTAAAATCTATTTACGTATCAAGTAAAGAAAACTTTTGCCTAACCCTGTTTTCTAGTTTGAGTTATGCAAATGTGAAATGTCCTTAACTCACCCTGACAACTTTGGTTGATGCGTTAAATTGGCGATGGTTAGACTCAAGGAAACGGCGAGGGCATCACGTGACCGCCAATTCTGCCACCACCATCGCCTCAACTAGCTCTCATACTGCGCACTTTGGAGGCCATAAATGAGACATTAAAAGGGCGTCAACCAACAGGAATCGAAGTGGAACCCCACCATCCGGAAATCCGTAATCCGTAGCATCATGGGATTCGTGGGGAGGACCTCCACCAAGACACTAGAGAACCGCAGAAGATCAAACTCCCAGATTTTACCGGGGGTCATGCCAGTGAACATGCATAAGCATGGTTAGAAGGCATGACAAGGTGTTTTTCCTTAAGAGAATATGTGTCCACTTCAAAGGTGAAGATAAGGATTTTTCAGCTAAGAGACAGTGACTTTAATTGGTGGGGCAACCCGAAAGGCAATCGCATCTTACCCCGCATTAATCGTGATTCGGGAAATTCTTCACGAGAGGTTCCTCATGAAATATCTGCCACCTTACCATGAGGAACAACAGGGGAGAATTTCATGCCTAAGACAGGAAATAGACCATAGAATAATAAGGAGATTAGGTTTTATGGAATCATTAAATATGTTTCATACATCGATAATGACCAACGACAAGCAGAACTCTTTCGCTCATGGGTTAAACCCTAAGATAAGGGCTAAGGTGCGGATGTGGAAACCATCTCGTGAAAGCGTAAGCCGTGGAAAAAATGTGCTATGCGAGGAACACATGAACTTTAATCGGAGGAAACACGAAGACCGAATTCCTTCCACATCGTCTCCGATCGTGGGGAAGGCCCCCTAGACATTTCCCTGCTGAGGAGGCTCAAGGCCACCCATATGGTAATAGAGTCGCACTTCATGACCCAGCCATAGGGATTTAATGGCAACAAGTGCGATCCCACTTCATCACCAACGACGCCAGAAGGTCCAATACCGCCCCGGAGCGCCTAGTAGGGGCGTGGGTTCCGTGGAAGGAACTCATTTCGCAGATAGTCACATACCAAAGGTGTGGTTCAATCTCGTAATACCTATTGGGATAGACCCCATTACCGCTGGATCACCAGAGTTACAATCGCCTTTGTGCATAGAGAAGGAAAGGTTCCGATGGGAAGAGAAGCAAGGCGTTTCCACCGCATTTCACGCGCGCGCTAGCCTGCTAATAATCGTCAGTTTGAACATCAATCCATGGTGGTGGTGGAGTCATCAGGTACGCTAAATCATATCAATGTTAAGATTTTATTTGATTTTGGTGCTACAGATAGTTTCATTTCACCATCTGCATTAGAAAAGAGTGCGTTGGAAGCCTACGAGCACGATGACTTTAAACAAGTCAAGAAGGCTTCGGGGGAAAAACAAGTGGTAGGACCTAGCGTTGATAATTGTATAATAGAACTGGGAGTGTGTACTACCAGGTTGAAGTTATACGTTACTACTCTCAGGGCGTATGACCTAATCATTGGAATGGATTGGTTAGAAGCTCATCGAGCTTTGGTAGATTGTTTCGCAAAAGGGGTTATTTTTGTTGATGATGAAGGAAGACCAGTAGAGATCCACGGTGTATGGAGATGGGTGTCTCTATGCTTTATCTCAACTATGAAAGTTAAGCGATGCATGAGGCAAGGGTGTTGACTATATGTAGTGGAAGCGGTGAATGAAAGGAAGGGGCCCTCCTTGGATTAGTACCCGGTATTGTCATAATTTAAGGATGTTTTTCCGAAAGAGTTACCAGGGTTACCTCCTGAGAGGGAGCTTGATTTTACTATTGAGCTAAAACCTGGTGCAAAACCAATTTCCAAGATTCCATATCAAGTGACAACACCAGAACTTTGTGAGTTGCAAATGCAGTTGAAAGAGTTACTGGACTTAGGGCTAGTAAGGCCCAGTGTCTCACCTTGGGGTGCACCAGTAATTTTTGTAAAGAAGAAAGATGGTTCCTTATGACTGTGTATATATTACAGGGACTTGAACCATGCTAGAGTGAAAAATAGGTACCCAATGCCGCGAATAGATGACTTCTTTGATCAGATGAAAGGAGCAATGGTATTCTCAAAAATTGATTTGTGATCAGGGTATCACCAGTTAAGGATTAAGAAAGGCGATATTCCTAAAACTACCTTTCGAACTTGGTTTGGGCATTACGAGTTTGTCGTAGTACCATTCGGATTGACCAATGTGCTATCAGTATTCATGATCCTCATGAAAAGAGTATTCCAAAATTACTTAGACCATTTTGTACAAGTCTTTCTAGATGACATCCTCATCTATTCCAAGAACGAAAGAGAGCATGAGGAACACTTGCGAGTGGTGTTGTCCTACCTTAGAGAGAACAAATTGTATGGGAATTTGTTGAAGTGTTCCTTCTTCCAGAGAGAAATCCACTATTTAGGTCATATCATTTCTGGTGAAGGAATCTTTGTGGACCTAGAAAAGGTAAATGCCATTATGGAGTGGCCAGTGCCAAAAAATACCCATGAGGTGAGAAGCTTCATGGGGCTAGTAGGTTATTATCGGAGATTTGTGGAAGGATTCTCTAAAATAGTGAAACCTATCACCACTTTGCAGTGCAAGGGGGTCAGGGATGAATGGACAGAAGAATGTAATAGTGCATTCATTGAGCTTAAGAGGTTACTAACTAGTGTGCCAATTATACGAGTGTCGGATATGGAAAAGGACTTCACAGTCTACACGAATGCCTCAAAGAAAGGGTTGGGGGGCGTGCTAATGTAGGATGGAGGAGTGATAGCTTATGCATCAAGGAAGTTGAAGAAACACGAAGAGCTTTACGCTACTCATGATTTAGAGTTGGCAGCTGTAATGCTAGCTATGAAACTTTGGAGGCACTATCTTGTTGGGAGAAACTTTGAGCTCAAAACGGACCATCAAAGTTTAAAAAATCTCTTCACTCAAAGGGATCTGAATGTCAGGCAAAGGCGATGGAGTGAGTTTATGAGTGAGTACGATTTTGGTATTTCATACATCAAGGGAAAGGAAAATGTGGTCGCAGATTCCTTGAGTAAGAGACCACGTGTCTTCTCCTTGGTACCCTTAAAGGTCAATCTGAGGGAACATGTGTTGACGCAAATCCAAGGAGACAGTTGGTATTTAAAGGTTACTTCAAACCTCCAGAGTGGGAGGCAATTAGATCCAAAGTATGAAGGATATACTCTGGAAGCAGATGGACTATTGAGATATCGGGGAAGGATGTACATCCCTGAAGTTGGGGATATTCGAAGCATCATACTGAAGGAAGCCCATAGAGCACTTTATTGTGCGCATCCAGGTGTGAAGAGGATGTACACAGACATGAGGAAGCTTTTCTTCTAGGTAGGCATGAAGCGCGATGTAGTCCATTTTTTCGCTAAGTGCCTAAAGTGTCAACAAGTGAAAGCCGACCACCATCACCCGACAGGCCTCCTACAACCACATGATGTTCCTATGTCCAAGTGGGAAGTCATCTCTATGTATTTTGTTGTAGGGCTATCACTCACATCTCATAGACACAATGCCATTATTGTGATAGTTGATAAGTTAACCAAGAGTGCTCATTTTATTCCAGTAAGAGACACTTACGATGTCACTGATGTGGCATGTGTGTTTGTAAGTGAGGTTATCTGTTTGCATGGTATACCTAAGAAGATCATTTCAGATAGGGACTCCAGATTTACTTCTAGGTTTTGGACAAGTTTGCAGTCAACATTGGGGACTCAGTTGAACTTAAGCAAAACTTATCATCCTGAAACAGATGGGCAAACTGAGAGAGTAAATCAAGTCATGGAAGACATTCTTAGGATGTATGTCATGGATAATCAAACCCATTGGGAGAAGTACCTACCTTTGGTAGAGTTCGCCTACAATAACAGTTTTCATAGCTCCATCAAAATGCCACCCTATGAAGATCTGTATGGAAGGCCATGCAGAACACCATTGAGTTGGGAAAGATTAGAAGACCGAGTAACAGTTGGGCCAGAATTGATTCAAGATATGGAGGAATAGGTGATTCAGATTAGGCAGAGACTAAAGGAAGCATAGGATAGGCAAAAAAGTTATGTGGATGCACACGGGACCGACCTAAGTTATAAAGTGGGAGACCAGATTTTCATTCGGATCAGGCCTAATAAGAGTACAATTCGGTTGGGGAAGGGGACAAAGTTGTCACCTCGATTTATAGGACCGTTCAGAATCCAAGAGAAAATTGGACCCATTGCCTATCGTCTCGTACTGCCACCCCACTTGCATAAAACTCATAATGTTTTTCATGTATCTGTTCTACATCATTATGTTGTTGATGAATCACATAAAGTAAATTGGAAGGAAATGCAGGTATTGGACATGGGAACCCTCATGGTAGAACTGTTATGCATATTGGACTGTAGAGTCTGACAACTCAGGAACCGTCTGGTAGACCAAGTTAAGGTCCAGTGGGACAAGTATAGTCCATGATCTGCTACTTGGGAAGATGACGAGACACTACGACGAGATTATCCCTCACGTTTTTTGACCACCTCAAGAATATGTTTCTCGAAGGTTGGGTGTATGTAACACCACCTTTTGACTTAGACAGCCAGGATTACCTGAGGCCTACACACCTTTATTTTCTATTCACAAGTGAAACTATTAAATGATACACTTGAAATTTTAAGACATATGAATCTTTATGAATGTTTAAATGTATTTGGATAATGATGGATATGATGCGATCTACTATGTGAATGTAAATTCTATGAATGTCTAATTGTTATTGATGATGATGGATATGATGTGACATATTGTGTGAATGAGAATCCTATGAAGGTTTAAATGTTATTAGAATGATGTTGGATATGATGCAATCTATTTTGTAAATGATAATTTAATGAATGGGTGTCGATAATTGAATTATGGGATATTATGAGATTTATTTCTAACTTGAAAACTTTGATGTTAAAGTTGTTGGTACGCTGATACCGAATTGAAATAATGGTTGTATGCAATTAAATGATGATAATGCATAGAAATGTATGAGTTTGTGTTACAGACTAATCTTCAAGTTGTGGGCTATGAAATAGCCAAGGGATAATGACGATGAAAGTGGATGTCATGAACACTGGCCGGGAAACAATATGGTATGAATCTTTGTATGTGAAATTATATTGGTTTGGATGCATTTCTATGATATGTGGACCAGTGCAGGATTTCAGGTGGTGAGACTGCCCAAAACTGAATAGATGATGACAAAATTCCTAGAAACACGGTGCCACTGTACATTCCATTGTAGGGTGTGGACCCTAGTTATGATTAGGAGGGGTGGAGGCATTTCCCACCATGTATCCTCCGAAACCTGAAGTCATGGGAGGACAATGTTAGCTCACGCTCCCCTAGACATGTGATGATGACTGTCAGTTGCCTACTGGGGAAGCTTGGTCAAGATAGTGACATTTCCGCTTACGGGTTCTATTTGGAGTTAGGTCAATATAGTTGACGCTCCAAGATAGTCCAACAAAGGAAGGAAAGGGATGGAAGATGGAAGTAAGTTAGGGAGGAAGGATGAGTAGAAATAGTTGAGAGTGTATGGAGAATTTTCTTATGGTGGAACTTATTGTTTTCCTTTTGAAAAGAAAATGTATATATATATGAATATTCATAATTATGTAACTAAACTACAATTGTCTAAATAACATTGTTGAGCTCGATAATTATAATTAAAAGATTTCGCAAACATTCGATTGGTTTATTTTATTGTATAAAATGAATAGTCTTGTTAAATGGATTCGATGCATATGGAAATGACTATAGAGATGATAGTTATTGATATTGGTACATGAATGAGACTTGTATGTACTAGCTACACATGCATTTGTTGCACATGTACACTAGTATCTATGAGTTTCTTGGCTTACTTACTAATAATGTGGGTTATTTGTTAGGAATGTGTGAACCATGTTTCTTTTCCCTTGTATCATAAAATACTTTAACTTCGGGACAAAGTTTTCTGAAGGGTGGGTGTATGTAACAACCCTAGTTAAATAGTTGCTTAAGGTTTATTGAGTATAGTTAATTAAATAATTAACTGTCCTAATGTGTATTAGTTAAATAATAATTATTTATTAATAATATTAATTAATTAATTAATAATTTATTTGTTGATTAATATATGTTGATTAATTAATTAATTGATTAATTAACACATTTAATGTTGGCTAACAAATTAAAGACTTAATAACTTTTAATTCATTATTAGAAAACTTTGCGTATGTAGGGATAAAGCATTGAATGGAGGGATATGGTATTGAATGGAGGGATAAGGTATTAAATGGAGGGATAAGGTGGGTGGCATTAAAGGAGGGTAGGAGGCAGTGAATGAGGAGAGGATATGAGGGGGGAAAGGCATTCAGGAGAGGGACTTTTGGAAATTTGGGGGAAGAAAGCAACATTTGGAGATTAGGGATTGTATGTGTTTGCTGGTTTGACATTTTATGGTTTGGAGTTTGGGTGGATTGTTGCAGGGGTGCATCGGTTGCTTGGAGTTTTGGGCTCGTGGGCCAGGAATCCTCACAAAATCCTGGAGCTAGGGAGCCGGATAGGCTCTGTTCCTAGCTGGCAGGGAGGAACTATTTGGTTTTGGGCAGAGTTTGGGCAGAGCAGCGAGGACAGACGGAGATTGGAATAATAGCATCATTCAATGGTATGTATTTTCATGATTATGTTGTGTTAGGTGATTGTCATTATGCTGCTGAATTTTCTTATATGCTAAATAATAAAATTGCTCATAAGTTGAAAGAAATTTTATGGTTAAACTTATGAATCTTATTAGACTTTGTTAAATTAGGATGTTACAAACTTGAAGAAGCAAAGAGAAAATAAGAAGTCATGAAGATCCAAATGATGAAGAAA
>SNQJ01S0156538.1:44116-55075 GCA_010110895.2 Picea sitchensis | reverse complement strand
GAAGGAGAATTTGGTATGCAGGTTGAAGAAGAGCTTGTATGGCCTAAAAAAAGATCCAAGGCAGTGGTATTTTAAGTTTGACAGGTTTATGATAGAATAAGGTTATAGTAGATGCCATTCTGATCACTTTGTTTATTTTAAAAGGATAGAAAATGGAAGCTATATTATATTACTATTGTATGTAGATGACATGCTTGTTGCAGGGTATAATATGAAGGATATAAATGTGCTCAAGAATAAATTAGCTAATTCATTTGTGATTAAGGATTTGGGTGCTGCAAAGAAAATCCTTGGTATGAGAATAACAAGAGACGGGAAAAATCACAAATTGACATTGTCTCAGGGTGAGTACATAGAGAAGGCATTGGAGAGGTTTAGAATGTAGAATGCAAAACCAGTTAGTGCACCTTTGGCCAACCATTTCAAATTAACTAAGGAAATGTGTCCCAAGACACAGGAGGAGATATAATACATGTCCAAGGTCCCTTATCCATCAATAGTTGGCAGCTTGATGTATGCGATGGTGTGTATAAGACCAGATATTGCACATGCAGTGAGAGTTGTGAGAATGTATATGAACAATCCAGGTAAAGAACATTGGGAGGCATTCAAGTCAATTCTCAGATATTTGAAAGGTACTGCTACTCATGCATTATGTTTTGGAGGTTCAAACATTGTTCTACATGGATATGTTGATTTAAATATGGAAGGTGATAAAGACAGCAGGAGGAGCACCACGGGGTATGCTTTTACTAGAGGTGGATCACCAGTAAGTTGGATTTTGAAACTAAAAAGGTTGTTGCACTTTAAACAACAGAGGCAGAGTATGTTGTTACTATAGAGGCTAGTAAAGAAATGATTTTTGTACATAGGTTTATGGAGGAATTGGGAAATAAGGAGGAGAATAGAAGGTTGTACTCTGACAGTGAGAGTGCTATTCATCTTGCAAAGAAATAAGCCTTCCATTCTAAGACTAAGAATATACATCTCAGGTACCATTTCATATGATTCATCTTGGAAGATGGACATTTGAAGTTGGAAAAGATACACACTAGACAGAATCCTACAGACATGTTAACAAAGGGAGTAACCAGGGAGAAACTGAGTTCCTACTCGGTTTCAGTTGGTATTTAATAATGAAGATGAAGATGAGAAAATTTCCAGGTCCAAGAAGGATCATATTCCAGCATATACAATAGCCGTGGATTTGTTGAGATTAGTCTCCAAGTGGGAGATTGTTGGTTGTGGAGCCTGATTATCTTCCTGATTCATAGGTATTTTTTTTCAGCCGTGTTTATACCCCATGAAGACTTTACACTTCGGAAGAATGCACACTCCTCCACGTGGGGGAGTGTAGAGGGGGTTTACCCCCTATGTGGGGTCCAAGGGAAACGGGCCCCCGAAGGAAGAATTTCCTTATAAATGTATATTGTAATTTCATTGTAAACCTAGACCATTCATTATAAGGCTGCATATCTGACGATAGAAGTTATGTTATGGTTTTTTTCCCTAGAAGGAAATCCTTTTTTATGAGGGAAATGTACTTTGGTTATGCATCATTGCGAACATTGTATTCTGAGAGAGGAGACTGTGAGAGTAAAGAAGAGGAAGATACAACGGGTGTGTTGTAGGTTGTATCCCTTCATTTGCTGGATAATACTAAAGGAAAGACCTGTAAATTTCTATGGTGGGGGTATCCCACACTGGGTGAACCATGTATAGCCATGTCTCTATTGTATTGTGTATCTTCTATGTTTTATATCTACATTTATTTTATTTTATTGCTCCACGATCTTGTTTTTTTAACATTCCCTTGGTTCGTCTAGTCCTTGCTGAGTATTTTTGGTGCTTTGATCTTATTTGATGCTTGATTTTGGACTTTTCCTATTATGTTCGCTTCATTAATAAGTTTACAGTGTCATTAATCTGGTCTTTGCTAAGTTTGGGCAATTCTTGTGTCTTTTTCAACATTTCCAGGCATCAACGCTCCCACAGAGTGATTTATAGAGCGTTAACGCTCCTCCCTAGTGGTTTAGAGTGTTACTAATGATCCCTACTAGGCTTCTGAGGATCATTGACCCCTTATCAACTCTTTGTCTCCCTTTTTAAATGAGTTTTTCTTGGTTTCAAGAGTTTTTCCCCATTTTTCTCAGTTCTATGATTGGAGGCTTTGTACCAAAGTCCTTAGGGTTTGTTTTTTACTTTGTTTGTCTAAGGGATTGGCCTTTAACACTTATTTTACCTCCATTGAGTTTGCATATTCTTTAATTTCTAAAATTGTATGGCTTCCTTGGGCTAATAAGATCCCTTGGTTGAGCCTACCTTCCAGTAGTCTGATCTTCATCTCGAAATTCTTCATACTTCTGATTAACTTGATTGTTTTTTTAAGTTTTCGTTAAGTTGAAATTTCAAATGTTTCTTTGTTTTGAGTTTCTTTGTTGCCTTCATTAGAAATATTTGGTCTTTTGAATGGTTGAGACTCTATTTTTTGCTGCAACCCAGCCTTAATATTTGATTTTTGTTGCTTGTTTTTTAGGATTTCAAGGAGTGATTGTCTTCTTTCCCTTTTACATTATTTGGGTTCTTGTTTGAATAATTCTTTGAGTACTTGTCAACATTTTGAGTGGACATTTTGTTTGATATTTTTGCTTCATATTCCTTTGTATATACAATGGATTATTTCATTAAATGTAAGAAAGTAGAAAGAACTTGTATTTATTTGAGTTCAATGCATATACAATCAAACAAAAAGAAATTTTGAAATCTATTTTTTGGGTGGTGCATTTTTTAGCTTGCATTTTAAGGCAAACAAGTGCATGGTTTTTGGCATTTTTGAGCTTTCATTCTTAAAAACAATTCCCCCTCATGGTCGAGGGAGTGGGGGGGAATGAATCATGTATCCTGCAATTTCTTTGACTCATATATTATAGATATTTTTCATTCAAATATTATTTCATGTTTCTTGCATTGAATGTTACACTTCCTTCTTTTGTTGAAACCTCTTTCTCCTTTCTGTATATAGCCTTCATCGAAAGTTAAAAATTCCTTTGCATTTATATTTTATTTTGAAGTATTTTTGGATTCAAGTATCACACATCATCGTTAAGTTTCATCCATAACCCCTTTTGAGTAACAAATAGCCATAAAAGGAACAAGCACAGAATCTAAAATCATCTAGACCTTTTCTCTATTAGAGAATGATCACAAGTCTAGGATTTTAGAGCCTTGGTTGTAGGGTGGAGATTAAATTCTCCAACGCCACTTAAACAAAATTGTAGAATAATAGAGAGTGTTGAAATCCAAGTAGTAAGAATTTATGTTTGGTAGGAGAGATCCTCTTACACAAGAGTTAAGCATGAGGTAAAGTGAAGTGACGGTTTGAGATCTCCCCTCTTTCGTTTTCCTAGTGGGATGACAGCATGTTTGGATATTCAAAGAGTGGCAGGTCCTTGGGGTGATACCACTTCTTCTTATTATTTGGGTCATGGATTTATGTCCACCATTCCCAATTTCATTTTATTAGTATTGACTGTCTACAGGTTACCCTCTTGATCGTCCATTGCAAAATTGCTAAACATAGTTGATTTTCCTAGGATTCTACACAGGTGACTGCAAGGGGGGTTCCTTCTTCAAAAGGTTCCTTGTGGTACCTTAGGAAGATGTCGCATCACACTGTCATTACTCCTGGAGGGTGGACCCATGAAGCAAGTGTTACTTGCACCAAAAAGGGTTGTTTTGTGGAGGTCGGGTAACTGCTTCTCATATCTTCATTGATGGCCTCATCTCCAGTATCTGGAAGATATCTACTTCCTTTGTTTGTTTTTTCTTATCTTATAGGGACTTTGGTAGTATGTGCTCTTTGATTTAGTGGAATCTAGGTTGAGTCTATGTATATGGCACTAGTTCATGGAAATCTCAACCAAGGGATCCCTTTTCCTAGGGAACCTTTTGCTTTTCCTTCTTTTGGAAACATTGGTCCTCCTTATATTTCCACATCGAGTCTTCCTGGATTCACTTTTGGGTTACCGGTATGGTTTTTTTCCACTCCAGTGATCCCAAATGATCCTATTTCTTCGCATGCAATCCCTCCACTTGAAGAAAATCAACCTCATGTCAACCCTTTTCCTTCTTCTTCCATCATTTCTTCTTCCCTTTCTTCTTCCTCACCTGGTGATAGTATTAATTCTAGTAACTAGGAGGATAATAAGAAGAAGAAAAGGAAGATTAAGAAGAAGAAAAGTAATCAAGGGGCCAAGCTTCCAACCACTGTAGGTCATTTTGGAGGAAATCAACCAATTATTTTTAATCATACTCAGAATGTTGATGATATTGACAAGCCTACCAAAACAAATTGGAATCCCAAATTCCCTTGCAATATTGGTACGGGTGACCACATTCTAAAGGATTTCCCTGGTATTCCCAAGGTTGTAGAAGTGTGGTCTATGGGTTCCCAGCAACCCGTTTCCCCAGCTACTGCAAGTCTTGCTAGTGGAAACCCATTAACTAGTGATAATAAGGTTGGAAGTAAGAAAGGTAGAGTAAAATTTATGTGTAGGTTATGTGAAGGAAGTCATCAAACTTACCATTTCCCTCGTATGGATGAGGCTTCACATTTTTTGGAAAATATTGTTGATTTCCAGCAACAACTTACAACAACTTATTGTTCCCCTTTGTAACATCTCGCTCTTGCACGGACATGATTTGACTTATTCTTTGAGGAAACTTGTGTGCAAGTGATCCGGTTTAATATATGGTTGTCTGTTTTGCTTATGTATTCTAATGATGATGTTGTTGGATTATGATTTTATGTTATTTGATATCTATGTATAGACATGTGTTATTGACGGGTTTCTCTCGAGTGTGCAGGGAACTTGATAGATTGAGGATGTTGATGGCATCAATGGACCTCCTTGGACTCTGGATCGAGTAAGGGAGTAGACTGTATATGGTTAGGATATTTCTATTTATGCATATGTGACATATGATCGGGTATATTATGATGTTGTTATGGATCATTAAAAGTGCTTCATTGATGGATGCAGGCTGACGATTTTTTGCTAATCAAACTCACATAAGGAGTAAAGGGGCCATGCACAACAACCAGATATTGAGGGAGAGGTGTGGTAGCATACCTGCCACGGAATACTAGCACTCCCATCGTGGCTCGAATTGTAGGATAACGATTACCTAGTTCGAGAGATACATGATGCTGTGAGGGAAGACTGAGACAATCGCTCATGAAGATTCTAAGAGGCATGCAATAAGGTAGGGTCATTATTCCTTAGAGGTCCTTAGTCTCTCACAAGGTCACTTGATGGAGTATTGACTCCAAGGGTTGGACAACTACCAAAATCAGTTAGAGGCAAGTGGCACCCTTGGAGCACGTAGTGCATCTTGAAGGGCATGTCACATAAATAAAACTTGAATAAAGGCAAGTGGCACCCTTGGAGCACGGGGTGTGTCTTGAAAGGTGTGTTGGGATTTTAATTAAGGTGAGTCAATGAACCTAGGTGCCTAGAAAACAATTTTTGTTTTGACATTGTCAGAATTAAAATAATTATTAAATGAGTAATTTTTTATGAATTATAAAATCCCCCCAAAAAATTTCTAAGCCTAGTTTAAAAATTTGAGCCTAAGTTTAAAGTGGGTAAGAAGACTAAATAAATTAAATTATAAATTTAATAAATGGCGGGGAATGAAGAAAAATCAAGTTAGGATTTGAAAGAGTAAAAATTTATATCTAAAGATTTAATTATATAATTATGTGCAAAATAATACCAAATTGGAACTAAGATAAGAAAGGAAATAAAAGTAAAAAGGAATGTGGAAGCATAGAAAGGAATCTAGTCTAGTTTTAGAAAGGCGCCAGTCATTAAAAGGGAAATAGAGGGAATAAAGGGACAACTAGGAGTAATTTTAGGAGCAATTTTAGGATGGGTGAGGGAAATTGACAATTAATTTAATTAAATAGTGAATTTTTGGCGCAACTAAGGGAACGGGTGACAAGTGTACGAGGGAGAGTATTTCCTACTTAATTTAAAAAAAAATGAATTAAATGTGCAAATGGAAAGTGGTCACTAAAAATTTTCTATAAAAGAAATGGCTACGAGGAGGAATGGATGGGGACTAGTATGAGTAAAGTTATGTCGACATAATTTCTTTGACTAGTTTTACTTGTGGGAGTTGGGAATACCCAACTTGAGAGGGCGTGGTAGCTTGACCTTGCGAGGCAAGCTGGGAGCTGGATTTTCTCTAGTTTTGTGTGCGGCTCAAGGGGATAAGGGGGAAGAAGAGTACTCCTAGCATTGGTTGGGAGGTACTAGGGAGGTCTCAATGATTAGCAAGTGGGATCAAGGAGAAATCACCAGTGGCCAAAGAACATCAACAATCCATTCGCCGATTACGGTACTTGAGTTTTTAAAACTGCATTGTAATTAGTTAAATTTTTATATATGGGTTTAGATATTGATGAATAATGTAAAGGATTTTTGGAACAATAGTTGGTAAATTTAATGGACATCTTGATTTGATAATGAAGAGAAGTGTGTATAATTTTTCAATGTATTCAGTTTATTGAAATTTTAATTGAAGTCGCAATGGTATAAGTGTTTTGTATATATATATATTGGGGTATTCTCATCATTTTATTGCGTACAATCTCTGTGTTTTCTATTGCAATTATGCCCCATGATTGTTTACCCTTTCCCAATGATCTTGTTGATTTTTTTCCTAGTGATTGGGTCTCTTTAAGTTTCTGTGATTTGCAGTTGTCGTTGTCTCTGCACCTCCTTCTCTACTAGCGATTGGGTGTCTTTCCTGCGCTTTTCCTAAGGAGTCGATCCCATGCATTTTTCCTTTAAAGACTCATATTTTTCTTTTCTTTGTAGCTTTCTGTGTTCACCCTTGAGAACTCATTGTTTTACTTCCTTTACACAGTGTTTCCTCTGCAAATTGTTCTGCAAGATTCACCCCTTAATACTGTGGGTATTTCTTAAATGTGATCAACAATTCTCCCTTTTAATTCATAGAAAATTGTTCTCCTCATCTCCATGAGTTTACTGTGGTGATTTTGGGTCTAAACAAACTTACCGAAGCTTACATGGACCCTTTCACATCTCATCATTTACTGTTACGATTTTGGGGAGGGACACCACCTCTACTGTTTAAATTTGCATGCCCATAAATTCTTGTTAGTTGGCTACGAGTTTTGGGAGGGACACCACCTCTACCAATTAAATTTGCATGCCCAGAAATCCTTATTAGTTGGCTGCGATTTTGGGGAGGGACACCACCTCTACCATTTAAATTTGCATGCCCAGAAATCCTTGTTAGTTGGCTACAATTTTGGGGAGGGAAACCACCTCTATCAATTAAATTCGCATGCCCAGAAATACTTGTTAGTTGGCTTTGATTTTGGGGAGGGACACCACCTCTGTCATTTAAATTCACATGCCTAGAAATCCTTGTTAGTTGGTTGTGATTTTGGGGAGGGACACCATCTCTACCCTTTAAAATTGCATGCCCAGATTCTTCCTTGTTAGTTAGCTCCAATTGTGGGGAGGGACACTACCTCTGCCATTTAAAATCGCATGCCCAATACTTCCTTGTCAATTAGATGCGATTTTGGGGATGGCCACCACCTCTGCCATTCAAAATAGCATGCCCAGTTTTCCCTTATTAGTTAGCTGCGATTTTGGGGAGGGATACTACCTCTTCCATTTAAAATTGCATGCCCATTTTGTCCTTGTTAGTTAGTTGCGATTTTGGGGAGGGACAACACCTCTACCATTTAAAATCGCATGCCCAGATTTTTCCTTGTCATTTAGCTACGATTTTGGGAAGGGAAAACACCTCTACCATTTAAAATCGCATGCCCATATTTTCCTTGTCAATTAGCTGCAATTTTGGGGAGAGACACCACCTCTACCATTTAAATCGCATGCCCAAACTTTCATTGTTAGTTAGCTGCAATTTTCAGGAGGGACACCACCTCTGCCATTTAATTCGCATGCCCAAAATTTCCTTAGCCAATTCGCTGTGAACCTTGGGGAGGGACATAACTCTATGCTTGAAAACAAATATCTGTTATTTGGCTAAAGGATTTGATGATATTCCATGCCTTTTCCTCCACGCCAGATAGCCTACGATCTTTTTACCTTGAGCAAATTTGGATTAAACTTTAAGTGATGACCCTTCTGGAGTTAACATCACCTTGAAATAAGTAATTTTCCTACATGTGCAAAACTTCGGACTGGGGAATTTAGGTAAGGGGTTGAGGAATTACATCCCTACCACCCCTAAAATTTTACTTGAAGTAAGATATCAAATGATTGTATGATCTCTTCAATTTTGATCTACGTTTTATCCCTCAACCCTTGGAATTTAAAGCACATCATTACTCCCTAAATGTATTGACCCAACTACCTATTTTCTGGTGCAATTGGAATGTAATGTAAGGAATGTTGTTCTAGACAATAGATTTCTAGCACGCATAAAAATATAATGCATTGAATGATTTTTGTAGACATTAGACTTCTTGTGCAAATGGAAAAGTTATGTAAGGATTGTTTGTTCTAGATAATAGATTTCTCGCGCACATAAAAATATTATGTATTGAATGATTTTGTAGACATTGGACTTCTCACACTATGAAATTGTGTTGATGTGTAATGACTAATTAATGGGTTCTCTGGTGCCATACAATGAACGTTGACACCGATTGGATTGATCGATTATTTCGTCTGCACCTTAATTTAATTGATACTTACTTGTGCCATGATATATATAGCTATGCGTTGATGGACATGTGTGTAATTACCTTGGTTCCATAAAAATTTAATGAATAATTAACTTGTGCGATTGATTATGCTGTGATTTAATAATTGGACTGCTTGCGCATTGGAATAATTATGGATGTAAAATGATTTAGCTTTGGTTACTTGTGCCCATTTTATTAACGGTGATGCATGATTAGTTTAGTAATAAAATTTACTTGCGCACCTTAATTTAAGTGGGCGTGTGATCACTTCATCATTATTCTCTTGCACCTTGAATTTAATGTTAATTAATCTCGCATCATGAATTTATTAGATATATGACTGATTTAGTGACTAGTTTTCTCTTGCTCCTTTATTTAAGTTGACATGTGATTGTTCTAGAATTGTTTACTCTCGCACACAGCGATTATTTAAATGTTTATGTATGATTGATAACAATACTAATTACCCTTGCACCATGATTAATTGATGAATATGATTGATGGATTAACCTAGTTGATGATTGGACTTGTTGTTAGTGGGATGTAGTGATCAGGGGATCAAATTTTGCTCAAAAATTCAAAGTGCTTGGAATTTCTTCAAAACAGACGATAGTGTAAGCCTCATCGTTGCGAACCCAACGCAACTCCTTTCGTCTCAAACGGACGTCAGGAGCGAGATATATTGCAATCTGTTCATCAAGTCAAATAGGCAAAAAAAAATTGATGTTGACTGTACAGTCTGTACAATCCATACAGGCTGACGTGGCAGAGCTGTACGACCGTACGTGTGGTGATGTGGTAGTTATTATTGGATGACATGTGGTCGAATAGGGAGTCAACACATGGCACTGTTCGGGCAAGTGATTGGGTGCCACATGGCCCAATCATGGGCTGCCATGTGGCATCCCAGGATTGGTTGATTGTTATATGTAAAATGTAATGGAGTCCATGGGGTTCGACCCCCAGACCTCTCCTCCACCTTACACCTTCACAAAGATCGTCCGACCAACGGACCATGGGTTGTTACTTAACATGTATATGCGTTGGTTTATATTTAAAATTGAAATTTGTAACCGTTGGCAGGGGGTCGGGCCGGGGCTTAGCCCCGACCCGTGGTCATTTGTTATCGCATATGTCCATACCATGTATGCTATAAACCAAACGATTGGTGCGGGGTTTAAACCATAGCCCGTGACCATTTTATATACCATGTGACCTTTGTATATGCGCGCAGGGTTTGTTTAAAGTGGTTTGCATGGTTTGAAAACCGACTCGCCATGTGTCATTACTTTGTTTGGTATTAAAACATAGCCCTTTTTATTATAGCGCGAGGTACTATGACCCATATGCCCAGGTGCCTAGGCAGTTTGGGGCTGGCACACCCTTAATCGTCCTACGGTTTGCACCATTGACGTGGTTGCGCTCGATGCTGGGTTTTCACGCTATTTATTGCGTGTGTGCCAGGTTCACACAACAAGGGTGCAATTTGTAGATGTAGAGACAACAAGCTTGAAGGGGGAGACTTCTAGGAGGCCTAACTTCTTCGTTTTTCGACCGATTGAGGTGCTGAAAGAGCCCAGACAGGGGTTTTTGGACGCTCTGAAGCCATTGGAGTAGCCGGTTTGTCAGTTTGAGCATTGTAAGACATATTTTTGAGAACTTTTGAGCAATTAATAATAATGATCTATTGGAAGCTGGACCAAGAGATGTAGCCCAAGAGAGGGGTGAACTCCTTTATCAATTGCTATGTTTATGTGCTTATGTTCATTGATTATGCTACTGTCTATATGTATTTTGCATAAGTAATCCCTTAATCTATGTGTTTCAAACTGATCCTTTTGCTTTAAACACATAACATTTGCATTGCAAATAATTTCAAGTATTTCATGTCTTCTTCATTTTTAGATCAAGTTGGTATCAGAGCATTGGTTTTTGAAGACTTGATTGCTTGCGAGTTTTGTTTCTGATGCTCTTAAGGTTGAAACTCACAAGAGGAGAAGGTCAACTTGTGGAGCCAAGTTCTCATCTGACAAGGAGGAAGCATATACCATCACCGCAAGTTTTAGGGAGACATTCACCAAGCATGGCTCATGCAGAAAGTCATGAATGAGTTCCTACCGAAGATGAAGATCTCAGAAAGGCTGTCATGGAGATGAGAGAGATGATGAAGATCTTGATGGAAAGGAACATATTGTCGCAGG
>SNQJ01S0156538.1:11776-27054 GCA_010110895.2 Picea sitchensis | reverse complement strand
ACTTATACTTATCTTTTCTGCTATTTGCATACTATCTGCACATAACTAAGAAACATCTTGAAAATCACAATTTAAAAGATGGAAGAAGTAATAGATGTTGAGTTCTATCAAATAGATGCAGCTTCCATTGTACATGAAAACATCGACCAAATACTGCGTAACAATGACCTTTTCAGATTAGATGCATTTTCATATACTACAAGAGATTGCCTCTTTGATGCATTTCAAGTCCTATTGCACTTTTGATATTCCTCGACTGAGCTATGCAACGGACTGATAGATCATTTCTTGGATAGTTTAGACAATGGAAACCTTGAGGTATTCGAGTCATATCAATACGAATTGGCATCTGATTTTCTTTGTCAGTTTCATGGGATTCATGATGTCAGTAAGTATCTTTCAAAGATGTGATTATCTGCATCTGCAACCCTACCTCCACATGAGAGAGGAATTTGGGGAGATACATTTTGTATACAGTGGCTATCTAAGTGACTAAATATATCAATTGGAATTTGGTCATTAACAAGAAAGACAAGGTATCTACTATTCAACAAAACTGCATCTAGAGATCCATATTGCATCTTGTTCCATGATGCCAATCCTCTCAGCGGTCATTACGAACCATCTCTCTATAAAAAATTATCTATATGCAATCTTGGAGGATATAATATTTACTTGTCCCTCACTCGAGAAGACCTTCAATCACATTGCAACCTAATTATGCATAACATGCACTCTCTTGGATTAGACATAACAACAACTATTACATCAAATTGTGGAGATAGTTTGTGTAGTGCAATTTGTCATTTGGTTGCAACGGAGTTTGACATCCACTCACTGTGCCTTTACATTGTGAAATCCTTCTGCAATGCGATTATAAGTGGTAGTCAACATGCACTTGCCTGCTTGCATCAACACCGTCCAACTGATCTCATACAAAGTATGCCAACACTTGGAAGTTGGCAAAAATATCTTATAAACATGGAAATGCCATATGAAAAAGGAAATATAGAAGGTGGGGCATTTTATTTACAGTCGACATCTATCATATTCATAGTAAATATCCAGGTTTGGTCAACCCTTGTAGATGGTTCTGTCCATTTCCACTCTATTGATTCAAACTATGATAAAATAATTGGCATCATATCATTCAAAACAGATACACCACACATCCACTATCAACCTTTGATAAGAAATAATTTAAGTTCAGGATTCATTGTTAATGTGAACCAAACCACATTGAGTCTACATAAGCGTTGCATGTTATCTAGTCATGATGAAACTCATCCCAGATGTCATCAAGTCGTAGAGATCTTAAGCAAAAAGAGTAGACTAACTTATCACAACTTGACAAAGTTCATACATGCAAGACATGAATAAATCAATGCACCTCCTTATAAACGTCTAAAATGTACGACCAATCATCATGAGGTGACAGAGAGCCTAGACAGAAATATAAACTGACATATTACAACCTGAAAAAGGTTGTGCGTGCACAACGCGAATGCATTGACAAACTTCCTATTGAACATAAACATCAAATGGTTGGTGAAAAAGACCATCATGATTTGAATCATCAACATGTTGAAGAAGTTGTGCTCTTAACACATGTCGGTTCTAGCTTTGACCTGGCATGTCCACAAGTGAGACCAGTTTCAAGTGACAACCATAAGCTAACTTACCACATGTTGAAAAAACACATACGTGAAAGAAACAAGTGCAACTACATATTCCAAAGTGGTCACGATATTGATCGAGGGGAAAAAATCACATATCATAGATTGAAACAAACATTGCAAAATGTTAGCATTGAAAACCAACAAACAACTGCTAACATTCCCATCTAGTAAAAAGATATGCAAAGCAAATCTATATGAAGCAAATTGAAGACACCCCTGGCATTGCATGTGCAATGTGTGAGGAATTGAATTTCACAAAGAACATTAAGTGTTTCACCCTTGACTTGCAAAAAGAATACGCCAGCTTGACACTAATTTATAGAACATTCTCCACTAGCAAAATATGTCTCCCATGCAAGAGGTCACTTCAAATTGGAAAACTGCCACAGTTTGCAACGCCTGACCAAATAAGATGTAACACATCGCTACCAGATGTAAGTACACTTATAGAACGTGAGGAGAGGCTTGTGTCTTTATGAATTGAAATTGCACAAAGCAGACCCTGGGGCTATAAACGATCCCAAATGGGCTTAACAAGATCAATTATTAACATGCATGTCCAACTAGATGTTGTGCAAAAAGCACTACCACAATTCATGAACGAAACAATGACAATTGTTGTAGCACTCAAAATATGTTTGCAATACAAGAATCCATACCAAACAGGTAGAGTGTGTGCACATTGTCATGAAAACATTGAAATAATTATGTTCCAGAACACTATACAAGGCACAAAACATCTTTATAAATGAGGACTGGAACCATGTTCTTGAATAAGGCAATGAGAAATCTGCACAAATGTTTTCCACTACTAGTGAAATTGATACAGATAATGAATCGGAGAATGAAATACCTATTGAAACATTGATACATGGATTCATTGAGTCGCAACACATTCATAACTTGCAAGACAATATCATCGAAATCGCACCTGCCGAAGGATAACGTCCACTTGGGATTTTCAAGGACAAATTCGCAGAGGAAATGAACTTCCCAACACTATTCTATGGAGACACGCGTGGCAGTGACATCAAAGAATGATTCAACTACCAAAAAATAGTATGATGGGAATCGCTACATTCAAGTGGTGACTTCTCCTGTCACACAACAAATTTGTTTTTCAAAACAATGCGCATAATAATTGAGAAAGTGATCTCTTGCATATGGGTGCGAATAAGAAAAGGTCAACTACGAGGAAGAAAGTCATTGGCCATAGATGTCAAGTACAAAGAAAATCTGAAGAAAATATTGAAATCTAATATTGGATACATAGGTTTCAAAAACATTCGCATCTCCCCTGACTACTTGCAACAAAATAAGAAAATTATATTTGCAATGATCCGACAGTTGGGGCCTCCAACTTTTTTCATCACATTTACAAGTGCAGAGCATCGCTGGAATTAATTGGTGACTACGATGTCTACATTATACAGGAACAAGAAAAGGAAAAAACAAATTGAAACATTGGAAAATGATCACATTGACTACCTCATAAGAAAAGACCCAGTGACATGTACTCGTTACTATAGAGATAGAGTAAATGCTTTGAGACAATTGATATGTAATGACAAAATTTTCTTTGGAAGAATATCAAACTACTATTTTGTTACTGAGTTCCAAAATAGAGGTAGTGAACACTAACATGCACTAATATGGATAAAAGATGCACTGATATATGGAATTGACAACAAATCATAGATCGAGCAGTTTCTGGACAAATACATAACATGCACACAGATCATTTGGATCCAAAACTTGCCAAAGTTCATAGACATTACTATACAAGAAGTTTTAGGAAACGAAAAAATTCACATTGCAGATACAACTTCCCTATGTCGTCGATGAGAATGACAAGAATTATCGAACCAATTACTTTGGAGGACAACGTTCTGATTGAGAAATCAAAATCTTTGTTCATATTTCTAGAACAAGGAGACTTTGATGACTTAATGACCTTTGAAGACTTCTTGCTATAGCTAAAGCTAACCGAAGATGAGTACATCCAAGTTATACAATCTACACTTAAGCAACCACCAATTTTTCTAAAACGAAAACCTTCGCATATTTGGAACAATGGTTTCTCCAAGGACATGCCAAATATGTGGAATGAAAATACAGATGCGTAGTATGTCCTCAACGTTGTTGCAGCATCGTATTGTACCTCCTACATGTTGAAGGTTGACAAATCTATAACAAATGCAATCAGGAGAATACGCAGAGAACATAAAAAAAGTTGAATCGATGCTATGCAAATAATACGTACACATGGAAATACATTTCTTAATCTTCAACAAATGTCTTCTCAACAAGCAATCAATCCACATCGCAATTTCCCTACCTTTGAATTGTAGCTCGAGGAAATGTGTCTTCATAAACACATCTTCTCCCGACACGTGCACATTCATGCTTAAGCCACTAGTCTTGCTGAAACAAGAGACTGATAATTCAAAGGACATGATATGTCACTCTATTATTGATTACTACCTCTAATGTCCACCTACCATTAAGCATATATTTCTTGTAGAATTTGTATCACATTACAAAAAAAATGGTGCACAGATATCAAAAATAAAAAAAACCAAATGCAATACGCTTTGTCAAATACAACAAACACACTGACTTTGAAAACTTTTGTAGAGAGAAACTATTGGTGTACGTTCCATTCGATCAAAGTGAAGACACACTAAAACATAACTTGCCTACATGGGAAGTTGCATATACTCTTTATGAGACTACAATACAAACCAATGAGGCTAGGTTTACTTACAACGTCAACCCAACATGGGGTGATTTAGAAAGTGCACTTGAGGAAATAGAAAACCCTGTCAATATGGATGACACATCAACCAAGCATAAAACAACTACAACTCACCATGAAGCCTATGATTTGCAAGAAGATTTTCCTTGTCCTCGAGAGCCCACCTCTGAAAAATGTATCAATCTTGAGTTTAAAGTAACAGACCATCCTTTTGATATCAAAAACCAAGAATACTACAGAATTAAATGGTTGTTGAATTGAGAGCAGCAGGCAATCCTAAAGGATATTGCAATGAAGAAACGATTAGACATACACACTCCTGTGTACTTGTTCCTTACAGACGGCACGGGAACAGGCAAGACATTCACATCAAAAGCACTATTCCAAATGCATATACGAATCTATGATTCAAACACTATGAGTGACCCTCTGAAACCAAAGGGGCTGATAATTGCATATACAGGAAAAGTTGCATATAATGCAGGTGGAACGACAATCCACTCCGCACTGTTGATGCCTTTTAACAAGTCACATTTTCTTCCACTCAACAAAGAAATGCTAGATACCCTGTCAAAGCTTTATGACAAACTACAACTTGTCTTCATAGATGAAGCCTCCTTGATTGGAAGCTGCTTCTTATATTCCATTGACAATCGGCTAAGAAACATAAAACATGTCCAAACCAAATACTATGGGAACATTTATATGGTATTTTGTGGGGATATTTACCAAGCACAACCCATACAAGATTCTCTAATATTTGAACAACCCACGATCAACATGCAAACAACACCACATGAATTTTGGAAAGACAACATAAACTACTTCGAACTACATACTACAATGCACCAAACAAATGAAAATTTTATTGCAATTCTAAATAGAATGTGGACAAACAACCAAACTCGTGATGGCTTGGCATATATCAATTCAAGTTGCATGCGACCAACACCAACATACCCAACCTTCCCTTACATATTCTACAAGAACAAGGATGTTGCAATGCATAACAAGTACATGCTATCCCTCATGCCTAATGATGAAATCATCATCAATGCAATTGACCTAGAAGAGGACAACCTTGGCAATGTATCATGTCATCAACATACAACCACTTTGCCTTTGCAACTTGTCCTAAAATTAGGCATGCTAGTTGAAATATATGCATGCAACTATGACTCACAAGATGGCATGGTCAATGGTGTGGATGGGATACTCAAAGCATATACCAACAAAGATAAAGTTGATGTCCTCTAGATTAAATTACATGACCCACATATTGGGCACCGACAAGACAACAAGTTAGCATATCTATATAATTCAAACACTCTGTGTGATCGGGCACTTGTATTGCGAATATCAAAACCAATATCAACATCAAAAAAGAAAGGTCACCTAAATATTCGAAAGTAATTTCCAATTCAACTTGCATGTGCACATACAATTCACAGATCACAAGGCCTAACACTTGATAGTGTTGTCTTCGACCTTGCTAGAATATGAATACATGGAATTGTATACACAGCTCTGTCTCATGTCAGAAACATAGAGTCGTTGTATTTGCTAAGTGCTCTTACAAAAGATAACTTCAAGGTCAAACATAAAGTCGATACTGAGATGAAACACCTTCATACTGGTGCAAAATGGCATCTAGAATATGATTACCAATCCATACAAACAAACTCATTTGTATCGATTCTCTCACTCAACATGCGCAACCTAAATGCACATATGAATGATATACTCAATGACTGTGACACAATGCAATATGATGATATGTGCTTACAAGAAACATACATGACATTATGCATGAAAAATATGCAATTTCCAAATTTCAACTGCATATCAAGTTACATTACACATGGAGTGATAATATTAGTGAAAAAACATATAGCAATTTTGGACCATATGCATTTCAAAGAACAAAATGTTGAGATGGTACTAGCAAGAGTAATTTTTCATGAATCACAAATTGCAATATTGAATCTCTATGTCGCTCCACATGCAACATTTACCAACATAGTAACTGTTCTTTCAAAAGCATTACACCATTTACACATGAATGAAAGCATTATCATTCTAGGAGACTTTAATGTTGACATGCTACAAAATAATGCCAGAACAAAAAGATTGGAAAACTACATGTGCAATTACAATCTCCGCTTTCTTTTGGATAAGATAAACCATGTACAAAACCCACTTATTGACGATGTACGATCAAATGTCCCCATTGCACAATACAAAGTCTTTATCTTAGACATATATTGGTCTGACCATGATACAATTTGTCTTGTACTTGAATTATGAGATATACATCAACCATATTACAAAATCATATTTCCATGTCTCAAAACATATCTAGACACTTTGTTGCACAAAACCAAACAATACAAAGTCTTTATCTTAGACACATACTGGTCTGACCACGATACAATTTGTCTTGTACTTGAATTATGAAATATACATCGACCATATTACAAATCCATATTTCCATGTCTAAAAGCATATCTTGATACCTTGTCGCACAAAAAGAAATCATTCAAAATGCCACCATCCAATTTCTTAATATTTTCTACTCTGTAGTAGATTTTGGACAAAAAAAACTCAACTTAACCACAAACATGGATGAAGAAAACAAACGGTACATGCTTCTAACTCTATCTTTTACTCTATTCCTTTGAATCTTGAATCTGTAGATTTGAGTGACTAAATTTGTATAATCCAAATGCCTCCAGAGTTTTTCAACATGATGACTCCATTTATATATTTAGAAATATAATTTAAACAACAAAAAATAGGGATTTTGTCCACATTTACATAACCAGATTCTAACTAAAAACCAAAAAAAATAAAACATTTAACCAACACCTTTAAAAATAATAAACTTGACACAATCTGTATGGATACATATGCTTTGCTTCTCATCATAACATCGTATTCATTTATATATTATATATGGTTCATTATCCACTCATTCAAAAAAAATACATGCAACTCGTCAAATTTTAATAACTTTCAACTTCCAATCATGTTAAAGTAAAGCTTATACGACGTATTTTTTTAATTTTTAAACGTATTCATTTATATATTATATGTGGTGCATTATCCAGTTAGCCAAGAGATGCATGCAGCTTTTTTTAAACGTATTCATTTATATATTATATGTGGTAAGAGATGCATGCAGGTTGCAGTTGGGTGTCAAATTTTAATAATCATATTAAAATAAGACATGATAGGAAAGAAATTTGCAAAGATGTTTGACAAAGAAAAGTTTTTAAATTTTAAAACTTCATTTATATATTATATGTGGTTCATTATTTAGTTATCCGAGAGATGCATATTATATGTGATTCATTATCTAGTTATATGACAGATGCATGTAGCTTGCCGTTGCATGTCAAATTTTAATAATCATATTAAAATAAGGCATGAGACATGATATTAAAGAAATTTATATATTATATTAAATTTTAAAGTTTTTAAATTTTAAAGGTATTTATTTATATATTATTTGTGGTTTATTATCGAGTTATTTAAGAAATGCATGTAGCTTGCAATTGTATGTCAAATTTTAATAATCATATTAAAGTCAAATTTTGCATGTCAAATTTTAATAATCATATTAAAGTCAAATTTTGCATGTCAAATTTTAATAATCATATTAAAGTAAGACATGAGACATGATATTAAAGAAATTTATATATTATATTAAATTTTAAATTTTCTAAATTTTAAATGTATTTATTTATATATTATGTGTGGTTTATTATCTAGTTATTTAAGAAATGCATGTAGCTTGCAATTGTATTTCAAATTTTAATAATCATATTAAAGTTAAATTTTAATAATCATATTAAAGTAAGAAAGTAAAATATGATAAAAAAGAAATTTGAAAAAATGTTTGAAAAAGAAAAGTTTTAAATATTTAAGAATTTTTTATTTTTTTTTTTAAATGATGTTGTATTCTATAACATATGATATATGAAATATTCTTTGTAAACTAAACTTTTGCAATTTGATTATATTATCTTAAATACAATTTTATAATAATTTTAATTTTATGTTATTTTAATTTATTTTTTTTATCTTTATATTAAAAATTACACTTGCATTCACAATAAAAAATTAAAATATATATATAATACATATATTTAAATGATAAGAAAAATAAATATAAAACAATTATTATATAAAAAACAATGTCAAAGAATTATTTAAAAAAATTGTTTTATGGATAAGAAAGCCTCTCAAATTATAACTTGCCGCCACAATTTATCGACTCCATAGGGCCATGTCAATAACCATTTTCTTCATCATCCTGTCATTTTATCTTAAGCCTTGTAGAATTTATTAAAGTAATGACTTTGTCTAAATATTTTACCTTTTGACCCATTAGTATATATTTTTGAGAGACCCCACACTATGAATTGTTAATTTTACTTTTTTTAATACTTATCCTTGGACTTGTAAGTTGGTTCTAATAGATTTTCCATTTGAGTTCGAAAAGATAGTGAAAATGAGATAGATTAAACAAATAATATTGATAAAAATAGAGCTGAAGAATTTTCCATATAAAATGGAGCCAAATAATTATAGAATATAATTAAAAAGTTTTACAATTTTGGATATAACTAAATTGACTTTTTTTAATGTGAAAATAGATTCAATGTTTTTTTAATATTCCTCTTATAATTAGATTGTAAAATGTTAATATATATGATATGTTAGTAGTTTAAACATGTTAACCTTTTAAGTTATATTTTTTTAAAACTATGGTCTAAAATTTAGAAGAATTGTTATAATTAAAATATCAAATGGTTGAGATTGTACAATTCATGTTTTTCATAGTGCTAATTCATTTTTATAATAAAAAATGTAAATTTAATAATTGAAAATTTCAATTCCAACAATTTTTCTATAATGAAATTTTAATGATAAATCACCGAAAAAAGTTCAAATCTTAATACATTTAAACTTCTCCTACAATATATACAATTTTGTTAATTCAAAATAACTACCACCATATTTTTGACAAAATATTTGTTTTCCTTAAAAAAAAAAAATACATTCTTTCTTTAATATGTTTAAGATCCTTAAAAAAAAATCTCAATGATATAATGTTCAATGCACTAGAAACTATGAATGTTTAATGTATGTCACAGAATGTAAGATTAAATAATTTAAGGAGTTTTCTAAACGTCCTTATGGCCTTTTCACCTAAATTTAAATTTTTTGTTGTTTAAAGTGCATTTTTGAATGCATAAATGGATTTAGAGTCCTAAAACACCTCCAATATGCAACTCCAACAATTTAGACCGTTTAAACTACCCATTTGTTTAAGGCATTGTTTAAATGTTCTAACTTTAAGTCCTTTTCACCATAATCTAGCCATATAAATATGGGTAAAATCATAATCCATGAAGCATAAGATTATACAATTTCTATCCAGATTTTAGGAAAAATTAATAGGAAAATATACCTGAACCAAAAAATAGAAAGACTACTCATTTGTTTAAGACTTTGTCTGAATGTTCTACCTTTTTATCCATTAATATGTATTTTTATGTATTTTTAGCCGTACCACATTATGAATTATTAATATCATACTTTGTTTAATACTTTTCCTAGACTTGCAAGTTGGGGATAAGTATATTTACCAAGGCAACCTATTTATATTTACTCAAACTATTGATTTATTTAACAACTTAAGCATACCATTAATGCTCACACTTATTATAAGAATTCAAATTAATGGCGCCAATGGGGGACTCAACGAAGGGCTGCTTAGCTGACTCAACGAAAGAGCTTCCTAAAGTAAGAAGTTCCAACCCACTTAGGTTTACAATATCGACAGGAAGAAGTTAAACCCGTACGCGACAAGAATAACGATTTCAGAGACGGTTGATTTGCAACTTGGGCCGACATCACTTCCACACTCAAGCGCGAGCAGATCTTTCCAAGCGCGCTAATCTTTTCAAATATTTCCTCAAGCGCGCTGATCTTTCCAATTGTTTCCTCAGACATGGTAAAATTGACACAACGTTGCAGATTCAAATATCCGGGCAGTGTAGGAGGAGGTATTTCAGCGAGCGCAGATGACAAAATTCTTGTGGCAAAGTTTTGAGATAATAAAATCTGGATCATAATCCACCAGAATCTTTTCGAAGTGTTTCAGCTGCCCAATGGACTTCGGAAAAATTGAAAGACGAGAATGAATTACTAACTCCCTCAACTCCAAAGTGTTTAGGCTGCCCAATGGACTTCGGAAAAATTGAAAGACGAGAATGAATTACTAACTCCCTCAACTCCAAAAGGTGTCTGCAACGCAACGTTCATTTTTCAACTATAAGAAAGATAAAGATATGACCACTTTCATCTACAAAATCTTTCAAACGCGTTCGTGACCCTGTGCTAGTATATCAATAACAACAATAATCGACCATAGATTAGAGCAGCAGCTTAAAAAAGAAAAAGAATAAATACAAAACTGGCTTTAGCTCTAACCTGAGATTCTGTTCGCCACAGTATTTTCAATTTGGCGCCCACAACTTCCAAAACCCTTATATTCTTCATTGGAATCCAGGAGGCAGGCAAGAGTAGGGACAGTTGTTCCACCGTAGCCATATCAGATTTGGCTACTGAATCCTCCTCAATATGTTCTTTAAATAACCATCTTCGGTTGCAACAAGTTGTAACTTCCTGAAACGATACGGTGGAGGTTCGATCAGCTTCTGTTTCCCAACGCCTGGTTATACCAACTTTTAAACCATGACAATTCTTCTTCATCTCAACCTGATTTGAGAATGTCAAGGAGAATATTAGGCGAGGAACGGTCCTAATTTCGCGCACTTCTGTTATTACTTGTTCATTCTTTAAAAACAAACAACAAATAAGGCAGAGCAAAAAGTTTTCTTTTTCTGCGTCCATTGAATTAAAAAACATTTAATGTTTGAATGACTCAAGCACTTACATGCGATTGCCGCCACAAATCATGAATGTCGTCGTTGTCGGTCGTTCGCCAAAGACGAAACAAAGAATTTTCCTGATGCATGATATTTCGTCCCAAATCTCGGAGATGGTGATGCATTTTTATAGCATTGTTTTCGATGTCCACCTCTACAAGGCACCTACTTTCTAGATTCAAAAGCCCCACCAAACCGTTCCATACTTTCATGGCCATATCCCTAGCCATATCCGTGTCTTCTCCTATGAAAAAACAACAGGCGAAGTCCAAGAATATCTGTTTTTGGTCTCCATCTAATGCATCGTAACTTATTTGAAGCCTCTCCTGAATCTCACTCGGAAGTTTTAATTGACCAAGTTTATCCAATTGGCCTTCCCAATAAGATTTGCCATTCTTTTGAGATAGAAGCGCCCCAAACACTTTCAAAGACAAAAGCAATCCATGTCAGGCCTTACAAAATTTGTCTACAAGAATTTTGAATCCTGGAGGTGGACGAGGCTGCAAGAAGAGTATTGTTCGCTGAGGCCTGTTAACTAATAGATTGACGACTCTGCTATTCCTGAGCTGAACGCGAGATGTAATCAAAATCAAGCTACGTGAATGAAGGACTTCTTTTATTGGCAAAAATACATAATCTAAAACGACTAGAGCATGTGACGAGGTATTTCTATGCCATCACCAATGCTATCTATTGCTCATTCCTCATAGTCAAGGCTTCAAAAAGTTTGCTATGAGGCTGTATGAGATCTAATAATAAGAAGGATTTGTGTCAATTGCAATGGGGAATCTGAAACACGGAATTATATTTTAATTTGAAAGGTTATTGCTATTTTAATAGGATAACCCTTTAAAATAGGGGTTGTTTAAACATTTCATTTTTTTTAACTTTTTGACAGAATAGATTATTGGTCAAACAGATTTTGGTGAAATTACTATTTTTTATTGTTTAAATTGTATTTTTTAATGTATAAATAGATTTAGCACTCTTAAAAACCATCAAAATAATATCAATAAAATAAAATTAATGTATATTTTAATATTAAAAATAATGTTAAATTATATTATTCATTTTTAGTATACTAAGTTTAATTTAGGTAGTTAAGTGGAATGATGGTCATCCTTCCCATTAAGATTCAATTTCAGCAAGTAATATGTTGAATTCTTAATGAATAGATTTTTATAATGGCTTGAAGCCTTATTGTTAAGTGAGTATTGGCTTCTTTAATTTTTTCAAACAAATACTTATCTAGAAAGACATTGGACTTTAAACATCTAATAATATCAACCATCATATAATTTCATAAATATATCTTAAAATATTTCATAATTACAGTGATAATTTTTCATAAATATATTATAAAATATTTCATAATTACAGTGATAGTTACCCCTATAGACTTATACTTATTGAAAACTTCTAAATTAATCACTCTTTTAATACCAAATTTGAAATGAATAAACTAGATTTATTTAATAATTAGTGAATGTAATTATCAATTTTTACAGTCTGTAATTTCCGAAAATTTACCATCCGTAATTTTCTAATATTTACCTTTTCTAATTTCCTTGATTGTTTCTAACGTTTCACTTTCTTGTGTATATGATCCGGTAGATCCAACACGTTTCCGATGTGCATGCGTTGCTTAGTTGTTTCCATTTCTCGAATGGAAACGCCTTACTAGATGCCTGCAAAGATGTGTCGTGGTTGCTGTAAAATCCTGCTTTGAAAGCGACAGCGTAGTGACTATGACTGTGAGGGCTTCCATCATTGGAATGGATGGACTGCTAGAACATGGCGTCAGTCGTGCTTGTTTCTTTTCGCACCGATAGGTTTTTGGGGCTTTGAAGCTAGTGGTCTTCTATTTCGCTAGTCTCTGTACTCTTCGCGGCATTCTGACGGCGCTTGGGACGACCCACTAAGGCTCCCGAACCATGACGGGTGCGGCTCCGCCATTGAGGCCCTGAGGCGCTGGCCCCACTTGAAGACTCTCAGGAAACTTCGCTGGATCCAGCGGCCGGGAAGATCTCGACGCTGTGACGGCGTTGGAGAGTGGAAGCGCATGCACGTTCCATATATGTACGAATAATTATAAAGCATATTTTGCGCTCTGTTTGATAATCAAGGAGTTTTTTTCATTTTACTTGTGGAGTTTCGGAGTGGGTTAATTCAGAATCAATTTTTTTTTCCAAGTTAGTTTTTTGGCAATGTGGTTTTAAATTTCTGGTCAATCCAAAACTTTGGTCGATTTTTTGAGCATCTGGGTTGAATTAAAATGGGCCAAAATCCTTGGGCAAGGTTCTGAAATGCATGGAACTTTGATCCATGCGAAATTCAGGTTACCCCTAAAAATCTGCAGGATTCATGCCCATTTTTTCGTTGCCTGAACAATGGGTCTGTTTTCTCCCGAGTTAGCCTACTCCCATTTTTTTTGAAGTGGGAAGAGGCAAGAACACAAATCTTAAACTCAATCAAACAACAAATTTATATTGCCAAATGCCTACATAAACGATTACACACCCCTCTTTTTATAGAGGTCTTTAGAAGGATCCCCAAGATCCAGAACATTCATGAAGCGACTGGAGTGTCTGTGGGATATGGAGGTGGAGGAACAGTAGTTGGTGGTTGAGTGGAAGGTTTTGTTTTAATGCGGTAGGTAGAAATTAAATTGTCCAACACTCCCCCCTAATTTCTAATACTAATTACATCAATATTTATAATGCCTAGAGCTTCTCTCAAATACTCAAATTGGTAAAGTGCTAAAGCCTTTGTAAATATGTCTGCAAGTTGCTCCTTTGATTTGCAATGTTGTAGGATGAGTTCTCCATTGTTGACAAGTTCTCAAATGGAGTGATATCTCGTGTCAATATCTCATGTCAATTGTGAAAAACATGATTCTTTGATAATGCAATGGTGGACTTGTTGTCACAATAGGTTGTAGTAGCCTCCTCTTGATTATGCATTAGATCCTTCAATATTCTTCGCATCCAAATTGCATGACATGTTGTTGATGTACCTGCTACATACTCTACTTCTGTTGATGAGATTGTCACTATTACTTGCTTCTTTGATACCCATGCCACAACTCCTGTTCCAAGATGAAATGCATATGCAGATGTGCTCTTTTAGTCATCAATGCTTCCTGCAAAATCACTATCTGTGTATCCAACCAACTGCAGATTATTTGAAGTGGAATACAGTATGCCATAATTCATAGTCCCTGCAATGTATCTTAGTAACATTTTTCCTGCTTTCCAATGTGAATTCTTTGGTGTGTCCATGAATCTAGAAATCAAACTGACTTCATACATTATATCTGGCCTAGTCGCGGTGAAATACATCAAACTTCCAACCAAATTTCTAAATATGGTTGAATCAAAATCCATCTCATTTTGTTCTCTACTTAGTTTTGTGCCTGTAATGTCCCCATTTTGGGACATTATAACATTACAACATTTCAGAGTGTTATGTCTACCCGAGTACCCAGATAGGGGTGATAGAGAGTTCGGGAGATATTGAGGGGTTTATTTGGGCTCGACTTGCATCGATCATCATTAGGATCCATTCCGCGTAGCTGGGCTTTGGTTTTGTTGCATTCCGACGATTTTCGTAATTTTGAGTTATTATGGGTCATATCTTAATTAAATTCACTAAGAAGGTCATAATGGGCAGATTACTTGGAGAAACCTCTTAGTGTAATAGCTCATCGGAATCAGGAGGAAGAGCACTACAGGATAAGATGATGAGAAGTGACTTTCAGTGGCTGGAAAAGCCATCAGGATGTATAAATCACTTTTTAGAGGTAAAATGGTCAATTAATTAATTAATTAAGTGTTTTAATCAAGGAATAATAAAATAAAGTAAAAGTCACTTGGAGGG
>SNQJ01S0156534.1:3087-16996 GCA_010110895.2 Picea sitchensis | reverse complement strand
ATGGAGCCGACAACAACTCAGAGATCGAACAATTTGTGGAGAAATACATAACATGCAACACAAATCATTTGGATCCAGAACTTGCCAAAGTTCATAGACATTACCATACAAGAAGTTGTAGAAAACAAAAAAAACTCGCATTGCAGATATGACTTTCTCATGCCGCCAATGAGAGCTACAAGAATCATAGAGCCACTTAGTTTAGAGGACAATGTTTTTGTTGAGAAATCTAAATCCCTGTTCACATTTCTAGAACAAGGAGAATTTGACAAGTTTATGAGCTTCGATGCGTTCTTGACAAAGCTAAATCTATCATAAGATGAGTACATCAAAACCATACAATGTACGCTTAAGCAAACAACAATTTTCCTTAAACGAAAACTTTCGCATATTTGGAACAACAGTTTCTCCAAGGACATGCCAGTTATGTGGAAAGCAAATACAGATGCGCAGTACGTGCTCAATGCATATGCTACAACGTCCTACTGTACCTCGTATATGACAAAGGTTGACAAATCTATGACAAGTGCATTCAGAAGAAAACGCAAAGTACATGAAAGAAGTCATATTGATGCCATACAAGTGATATGCACACTTGGCAACACATTGCTTGATATTCAACAAATGTCTTCTCAGCAAGCAGTTCACATTGCACTTTCCCTGCCCCTCACTTGTAGTTTAAGAAAATGTGTCTTCATAAACACATCTCCACTTGAAAAACACACATTTGTGCTTAAACCACTGGTTTTGATAGAACAAGAGTCTGACAATTCAGAAGATGTGCTATGTCTCTCTATTGTTGATTATTACCTTCAACACCCATCTCTTATTAGGCATATCTGCTTAGCAGAATTTATATCGCATTACAAAAAAATGATGTGTCCATATCAAAAAGAAAAAATCCCTCCATGATACGGTTTGCCAAATACAATAAACATTCTAACTACGAAAACTATTGTAGAGAAAAACTGTTGCTGTACATTTCGTTCAATGAAGAGACATTAAAACATAACTTCTCTACATGGGAGGCTGAGTATGTTGCCTCTGAGACTATAGTGCACATAAATGAAGCTAGATTTACCTACAATGTTAATCCAACATGGGGTGATCTAGAAATTGCAGTTAATGAGCTAGAAAACCCTGACAATCCTGATGAGACATTCACAAACCGAAAAACAACCAGAACTCCTTGTGAGTCCTATGACTTACAAGCGGATTTTCCTCGTCCTCCAGCAGGTGGAGGTAAAAAACGTATCAATCTTGGTTTTCAAGTCACAAAACATCCTTTCCTAATTGAAAATAATGAATACCACAGAATAAGACATATGTTGAATCGATAACAACAAACAATTGTAAAGGAAAAAACACTTGAACATGGACACTCCTGTGCATGTGTTCCTTACAGGCGGAGTAGGAACATGCAAGACATTCACAACGAAAGAACTGTTCCAAATGATTATACGAATCTATGATTCAAACAATTCCTTTGATCCTATGAAGCCAAAGGGCCTAATAGTTGCATACACAGGAAAAGTTGCATATAATGCAGGTGGAACAACAGTCCACTCTGCATTTTTAATGCCTTTTAACAAGTCACAATTTCTTCCACTTAGCAAGGAAATGTTGGATACATTGTCTAAGCTTTATGAGGAACTCCAACTTGTCTTTATAGATGAAGCATCTTTGATTGGAAGTCGGTTCTTGTATTCCATTGACAACCAACTATGAAGCATAAAACTTGTGCACACAAAATACTTTGGAAACATTGACATGATATTTTATTGGGATCTTTACCAGGCACAACCCATCCAAGATTCGTTGATATTTGAACAACCTACCGTTAACATGGAAACAATGACGCACGACTTCTGGAGAGACAATATTAAATGCTTTGAATTTCATACTACAATGCGCTAGGCAAATGAAACATTCATTGCAATTCTGAACAGAATGCAGACAAACAACCAAACATATGATGACTTAACATATATCAACTCGAGGAGATTGTGGCCTGCACCAATAGACCCAACGTTCCCTTACATGTTCTACACAAATAAGGATGTTGCAATGCATAACAACCATATGCTATCGCTCGTGCCTAGAGATGATATCATTATCAATTCAATTGACCTGGAAGAAGAAAACCATGGAAATGTGCCACGTCATGAACATATATCCACTCTACCTTTGCAGCTTGTCCTCAAATTAGAAATGCTAGTTGAAATATATGACTATAACTATGATTCACAGGATGCCTTGGTCAATGGTGCAGATGGAATACTCAAAGGCTATACGAAAACAAAAAAAACTTGATGTCCTTTGGATTAAGTTCCATGAACCACATATAGGCAAGCAACAAGCAAACAAGTTGTCTTATCTATATAATTCAAACACTGGAAGTGATTGGACACCTATTTTTCCAATATCAAAGCCAGTATCGACATCAACAAAGACAGGTCGACTGAAAATTCACAAATTGTTTCCGATTAAACTTGCATGTGCATGTACAGTGCACAGATCACAAGGAATAACACTTGATAATGTTGCATTTCAGCCTACTGGAATTCGGATACATGGACTTGTATACACAACACTGTCCCGTGTCAGAAGCATAGACTCCTTGTATTTACTAATTCCTCTTACAAAAGATAACTTCAAATTCAAATAGAAAGTTGATATTGAAATGGAACGACTCAGGGCCACCGCAAAATGGAAACTGCACTATGATTACCAATTCATACAAACAAATTCATCTGTATCAATTCTCTCGCTTAACATACATAGCTTACATGCACACGTGGATGATATATTCAATGACTATGATACAATGCAATCCAATATTCTGTGCTTGCAAGAAACATACATGGCATTATGCATGCAGAACAAAGAATTCCCAAATCAAAATTGCATATCAAGTTACATTACACATGGGGTGATGATATTGGTGAAAAAACATGTACCAATTTTGGAGCATATACATATCGAAGAAAAGAAAGTTGAGGTGGTGCTTGCAAATTTTTTTTTCCATGAAACAAAAATTGCGATACTGAATCTGTATGCTGCTCCCCATGCAACATTCTCCAATATAGTAGATGTTATTTCCAATGCATTGGGCCATTTCCATCTGAACGGACCCATTGTGCTTGTAGGAGACTTCAATATTGACATGCTACAAAAGAATGGCAAAACGAAAGAATTGGAAAACTACATGTGCAAATACAGTCTCCACTTTCTTTTGCACAACACAAGTCATCTGCAAAACACACTTATTGACCATGTGTGGTCGATGTGCCCATTCCTCAATATAGTATGTTTATCTTAGACACATATTGGTCTGATCACGATACAATTGGGATTGCACTTGAATTATGAGATATACATCAAACATTTTGCAAAGTCATATTTCTATATTTCAAAGCATATTTGTATAGCTTGTTGCAAAAAAAAAAAATTTTTTTATCCAGCTTCTTAGTTTTCCTTGATTTGTACACATATTGGTCTGGTCACCATACAGTTGGTGTTGTACTTGAATTATAAAATATACATTATGCAAAAGAAACAAAAAAGGTACATCCTTCTAAAAACTATATGTTACTCTATTCATCTTATTCTATTTTTTTTAGTATATGTACATAGTACTTGCCTTTTTCTTTACATGTTAATTTGTGTTCATATTCATTTTGTTTTCTACTTTTGTTCATAGAAACAACCCGAAAAACTAGACGCCGCAAAGAACTCCTAACCAGAGATGTAGAGGAATCCATGCAAAGGTGCGTTTTTTTTGCCCATGTTCCATATTAAATAGTTTTTCGTTTACTCTGTCTCTATTTATTGAACTGGTTTGCAGCTGTGTGTGTGTGTGTGTGTGTTTTTTTACGCCTCCTTAGACACTCCATATCTTCCTCTACATTCACTTGTCTTAGTGTGTGTAATACATATTCAATGTTGAGCTCGCCAGTCCTGGACTTCGTCTGTCAANGTTGTACTTGAATTATAAAATATACATTATGCAAAAGAAACAAAAAAGGTACATCCTTCTAAAAACTATATGTTACTCTATTCATCTTATTCTATTTTTTTTAGTATATGTACATAGTACTTGCCTTTTTCTTTACATGTTAATTTGTGTTCATATTCATTTTGTTTTCTACTTTTGTTCATAGAAACAACCCGAAAAACTAGACGCCGCAAAGAACTCCTAACCAGAGATGTAGAGGAATCCATGCAAAGGTGCGTTTTTTTTGCCCATGTTCCATATTAAATAGTTTTTCGTTTACTCTGTCTCTATTTATTGAACTGGTTTGCAGCTGTGTGTGTGTGTGTGTGTGTTTTTTTACGCCTCCTTAGACACTCCATATCTTCCTCTACATTCACTTGTCTTAGTGTGTGTAATACATATTCAATGTTGAGCTCGCCAGTCCTGGACTTCGTCTGTCAATTTGTATATCGCGGAACTCTGAATGTTGTTTGGAGGACACAGAACAATAGAAGTACAATGTTGAGCCATCCAGCCTGCAAGTCCGCTTGTCAATTTGCATATCACGCAACTCTCACTGCTATTTGTAGGACACAGAACATTAGAGGCCCAGTTTAGAGCCCGCCAGCCCGCAAGTCTGCGATCCAAAAAAGTGGCTAAGTATGGAATAAGGGATCTGTACATGCTCTATAACATGTCATGTCCATACTTTATAAAGTACATATTTAGTATGTAATGCTCGTTTCTCAGAGCCCGCCATCCCTGGTGTCCATCTCTCAATTTCTATATCACGGAACTCAATAGAAGTACAATGTTGAACTAGCTAGCCCACAAGTCCGTGATCCAATAGAAGTGCAATGTTGAGCCAACCAACCCGCAAGTCCACTTGTCAATTTGTATATCATGCAACTCTGGGTGCTATTTGCAGGACACGGAACATTAGAGGCCCAATTTACAGCCCGCAAGTCCGCGATCCAAAAAAGTGGCTAAGTATGGAATAAGGGATCTGTACATATTTACTATGTATTGCTCGTTTCTGGGAGCCCGCCAGTCTTGGAGTCCATCTGTCAATTTCTATATCGCGGAAATCAATAGAGGTACAATGTTGAGCCAACCAGCCCGCAGGTCCACTTGTTAATTTGTATATCGTGGAATTGTGGGTGCTATTTGTAAAGCACAGAATAATAGAGTTTCGTTTTTGAGCCCGCCAGCCCAAGAACCCGCGATCCAAAAAGTGTACATGCTCTATAAAATCTCAACCACCCCGCACGTCCGCTTGTCAATTTGTATATCGCGGAACTCTGGGTGCTATTTGTAGGACACTAAACAATAGACGCCTATTTTTTGAGCCCGCCAGCCCGAGAACCCGCGATCCACAAAGTGGGCAAGTATGGGATGCGATATCCGTACATGCTCTATAAAATCTCATGTCCATACTTTATAAAGGTACATATTTAGTTTTGCCTAGTTTGTACACATACTTGATCCAGGTGGATATCAGTGGCCACCCACCTTTTCCAACTAGATCAAAATTGTTTTCTGGCAATTTTGGTAATTTACTATTTTTAGCAGTTTTTAACTTTTGGGGCCATTTTGAGGCCCTAAACAATGTTTTTTGGGAAAATAGGTTTGCAATATGGAAGTTCTTTTGATATTGCGCCTAAAATGAATCTCCATGACGATACCTTTCCAACTGGCTATCATGCGCCTAAAATGGAGATCGTATGCAAAAGTTACGACCCCGGGAAGTTGATGTACTAATTTACCCAAACGGGGCCCACATGACTTTTGGTGCTTCATCTCCTAGGGTTAGGTTTTTGGATGTCTAGGGTTTTTGGCATTCCTGTCTATTGTAAAAAGGCCTTCAGAGCCTCATTGTAATCATCTTCTTGCGAATGCGAGTAGTCGTCACATCTCTTCTTAGAGATAAGCTGCCACCATTCTAATGAATCTTTCATTCTATATTTTTACAGTCTTTGTACATTTATTTTATTAATAGAAATCGTGTATTACTGTATCTTTGTGTTTATGGTTGCATCTATGACATATTTCTGTTATATTATTGGATATCCGCGATATCTCTGCGCATTTCTTTATTATATCTCCACTCTCATTTCGTGCCGAAAATAATCCGGATCAATATTGGTCTGGTCACCACACAGTTGCTATTGCACATGGATTATGGAATATGCACTACGAGTCCAACCGAGCCCTTTTGTTTCCTTAGCCAATTTTATCCCCGCGGCTTCGCCGGTACGCGTTATCGAACTCTCGTTCCTCGTGTTCCGAGTGTACATCTTGCATCCAAAACTTGGTAATCCATGTCTATGCTGGCAGGTTCCCAGACGGCAAAGTGGCAGATTTCATGTCTATCTATATCTCTACATCACGAGTCCAACGAATGCCGTTCATTTTCATAGTTCTCGATTTTTATATCCATGGGATCCTTTGTGGGCGCCATCCAAATCTCATGCCCCGTGTGCGCGGTATAAATCTTGCGCCCAAAACTTCAGTGATCTACAATTGGACCAGGACTCGAAGCTTGCAACTCATTTGCTAATTTTCTTTAATTAAATTGTACAATATCAATATTTATTATTAATAATTTAATACTTGAAAATAATGTTTTTAGATAATGTTAGCTATATAACATATATGTTATATGTTATACATGTAGACAATTGCAATCTTGAACTCGCCATTCCTGGAGTCAGTCTGTCAATTTCTGTATCACGGAACTCCCAGTGCTACATGGAGGACACAGAACAATAGAAGTGCAATGTTGAGCGAGCCAGCTCGATGTCCGCCTGTCAATTTGTATATCGTGAAACTCTGGGTGCTATTTGTAGGACACGAAACAATAGAGACCCAATTTTCAACCCGCCAGGCCGAGAACTCACAATCCAAAAAGTGGCTAAGTATCAAATGAGGGATCCGTGCATGCTCTATAAAATCTGATATCCATACTTTATAAAAGTACATATTTACTATGGATTACTCGTTCCTTAGAAAATTTCTAGGTCTGGAACTAGCGGATACACGTGTTCAGATTTCTAGCTACTTTTATATTGCCAGCTCGACCGTCCGCTTGCCCGTTTCATATTGTACATATTACATGTAATGTCTAATACATATTCAATTTTGAGCCCGCCCCTCGTGGAGTCCGTTTGTCAATTTAGAGCCCGCCAACCTGATAACCTGCAATACATATTACATGTAATGTGTAATACATATTCAATATTGAGTCCGCCAATCCTAGAGTCCGTCTATGGATTTGTATATCTCGGAACTCTGAATGCTGTTTGGATGACATAGAAGTGTAATGTTGAGCCAACCATCCCGCAAGTCCGCGATCCAAAAAAGTGGCTAAGTATGGAATAAAGGATCTGTACATACTCTATAAAATATCATATCCCTAGTTTATAAAAGTACATATAATAGAAGTGCAATGTTGAGCGAGCCAGCCTGATGTCCGCCTGTCAATTTGTATATCGCGGAACTCTGGGTTCTATTTGTAGGACACGAAACAATAGAGACCCAATTTTCAGCCCGCCAAGCCGAGAACCCGCAATCCAAAAAGTGGCTAAGTATGGAATGAGGGATCCGTGCATGCTCTATAAAATCTGATATCCATACTTTATAAAAGTACATATTTACTATGGATTACTTGTTCCTCAGAAAATTTCTAGGTCTGGAACTGGCAGATACACATGTTCAAATTTCTAGTTACTTTTATATTGCTAGCCCGACTGTCCGCTTGCCCGTTTCATATTGTGCATATTACATATAATATGTATTACATATTACATGTAATGTCTAATACATATTCAATTTAGAGCCCACCACTTGTGGAGTCCGTCTGTCAATTTAGAGCCTGTTGGCCCGATAACCTGCGATACATATTACATGTAATGTGTAATACATATTCAATTCCATTTGTGGATTTTTATATCGCGGAACTCTGAATACTGTTTGGAGGACACGGTACAATAGAAGTGCAATGTTGAGCCAGCCAACCTGCAAGTACGCGATTCAAAAAAGTGGCTAAGTATGGAATAAGGGATCTGTACATACTCTATAAATTGTCATGTCCATAGTTTATAAAAGTACATATTTAGTATGTATTGCTCCTTTCTCGGAGCTCGCCAGCGCTGGAGTCCGTCTGTGAATTTATATGTCGCAGAACTCAATAGAAGTACAATGTTGAGCCAACCAGCTTGCAAGTCCGCTTGTAAATTTGTATATCCCAGAATTTTGGGTGTTATTTGTAACACATGGAACAATAGAGGCTCATTTTTTGAGCCCGCTAGCCCGAGAACCCATGATCCAAAAAGTGTACATGCTCTATAAAATCTTAGCCAGACCACAAGTCCTCCTGTCAATTTGTATATTGCAGAACTCTAAGTACTATTTGTAGGACACGGAACAATAGAGGCCTATTTTTTAGCCCGATAGCCCGAGAACCTACGATCCACAAAGTAGCCAAGTTTGGAATGTGATATTCGTACATGCTCTATAAAATCTCATGCCCATACTTTATAAAGGTACATATTTGTTTCCCTACTTTGTACAGATACTGGTCTGGTCACGACACAATTGGTGTTGCACATGAATTGTGAAATATGCAGCAGGAGTTCGACCGACCACTTTTGTTTCCTTATCCAATTTTATGCCCGCAGGTTCCCTGCTACACATTATCAAACTCTTATTCCCCGTGTTTTGAGTATACATCTTGCATCCAAAACTTGGGTAATCCATGTTTATGCTCGCGGGTTCCCAGACGGAGGAGTGCTAGATTTCATGTCCATCTATATATCTACATCACGAGTTCAACCGACCGCCATTCGTTTTCATAGTTTGTGAATTTTATGGCTGCGGGTTCCTTTGTGGGTGTCATCCAGCTCTCAAGCCTCGTGTGCCCGGTATACATCTTGCGCCCGAAACTTCGACGATCTACAATTGGACCCAGACTCGAAGCTTACAACTCATTTGATAACTTTGTTTATTTTTTTATGGTCACAGGTTCCTTTGTGGGCGCCATCCAACTCTCAAGCCCTGTGTGCCCGGTATACATCTTGCGCCTGAAACTTCGACAATCTACAATTGGACCCAGACTTGAAGCTTACGACTCATTTAATAACTTTGTTTAATTAAATTGTAGAATATAAATATTTAATATTAATAATTTAGTACTTGAAAATAATGTTTTTAGATAATGTTTATATATATGTGTGTGTGTGTGTGTGTTGTTTCTAAATCTTTAATGCTAACAACTCATCGTGCAGGCACCGTGTAAATTGTCATTGATGGGCACAAGGCTCGAGAAGATCTGCCATTAATGTGCACTAAACCAATATTTGCGAAGGCCTTTGTTATCCCTTCCCATTGTTAATTTCAAATACCATGGAATGTCATTCGCACACCGTCAGCTTGGTTCGTTCACGAAACCTCCAATCCTTAAATGTTCTTCATCGTAACCACCACCTTCGCACTTCTAAGTATGCAACAATTAAGCTTTACTTCTAACAACTCACCATACAACATGCATAGAGATTGTCATTAATGAGCGAAGAGCTTGAGGATATTTTCCATTCGCACACATTGAACCAACATTTCCAGGGGGTTATATTATCCCCTCCATTTGTTCATTTGAGGCAGCGTCTCGAGCAAACCAACATTTTCATAAACTACTGGTAGCACCTCCACAACAGTTCTGTAGAGATACAGTGAACATCTTCGGACCTGAGGACTAGAACCACCACAGTAACAAAGCATCGCTCCAACGGCCTGCCACAATAACAAAGCAACCCAAAGTTCTTCAAACGGACGAGGTTCATCCTAAAATTGATAGTTCTCACAAGATTCCCGTGGAGAAGAAGGGAAAAAGAATTGTAGGGGAGGCGGATGAGCCCGAAATTGAGAGCGAACACATGGATCTTGACGCTGATCTGGATATCATATTTTGCAACCTTGATCAGCCGGGAGATGCGATTCACCATAGCTACCCAATGGACATAGTTGATGCCGAAATTTTTGACGAAGATGAATCCTTCGTATTCCAGAGTGTTGTTTTTGAAAGAGAATCTAAAAAATTAATTATTGAAAAAAGAGATGTAAAAAATAAGAAAAGAAAACATCGTTCAGAACTTGACCTTGCCAATATACAGGCATCCAAAATCTTTGAACTTCACATGGAAACTGGAGATTGTCTTCATGATTCCATTGGAGTCATTGAGGCCGAGAATGCCAGACTAAAGGACCGGATCAAGGAATTAGAGGAAGCTTTGTTTCCTATACCATTGCTTGGCAGTCCTTTGGCAATAGCCATGCCTGCAACTCCCTGCACCCCTGCAACAAAGCTAAAAGGCTCCTCCACCTTCCTCGCATTATGTAGAGGATATGTGGAGAAAAATATCAACAAAAGAATGGAACTGATTACTAAGGCCTGGGAAACATCACAAAATATGGAATCCCTGGGAAGTAGGGCACATAACTTGCTCGAACTTATGCAGACGGATTTAAAAAATGAAGAAACTTTCTATTTGCAAACGGTCATCCCTTTTGCCTTTCATGTCAACAACATGACAGACACGACGAGAAGACAACATGACCTCCCGTCCAAAAAACAACTCACTCAATAAGAAGCATGCTGGAAAGAGAAGGTGAAGAACCTGTATCTGATCATCCAATCATGTGAGCAAGCAATATCAAAGAAAGAAACATTATTCACAAAGCTCACCAAAATAGACTTAGCTGGAAGGACCAACGACTTCCAGGACCCCAACTTAATCGCCAACTCGTTGGTGTTGACCAAGCAAGCTTTCGATAAACAAGTTGATAATTTTAAGGCGTTGTCTTTAGAATTTTTTTACAGGATTCTTGAATATCATGAAGAACATGTGGACAACTGGCTAGTCTGCTATTCGGTACAAAATGGAGACATTCATCGGGCTCTGTGTAATATTTCTATTGATCTAAGCGAATTAGAAAATGAACTTTTCAGCATTAAAATCTGGAATGACATCAACATCGCCCCCTTGAGAAGCTACATTGAAGACAACTTGAAGCGGGTCGCCGATGAAATCCAACAAGAAAAGCCATCAACAAGTAAATAACAAAAATACTTATATGGAACATCGCTATAAATACTTTGTTTATCAATCCAGTTATTCAAGCTGGTCGAAAACAAAAACCAACAGGAAAAGGCATCAACAAGCAAATAGCAAAAATACTTATATGTACCATTGCTGTAAGTCTATACTTATAGTACTTTCTTTATCAATCCAATTATTCCACCTTTTCTGAATAGAAATCTATAGCCAAAGACTGATATCTTCCCATTTCTACTTTTAAGGTATTACACTCTACCGTCTCCCACTTCTTCTTTCCACAATCCTATTTCTTGTACATATTTCTCTTATGGTCCGCGGGAGCCCCAATCCCAGTGTATATGACAAACACATTTAAATTTCCAGGAATATGTAGCAAACTATTCTTTTTTCATATATTCCAAATAAATCTATTCTTTTGTCTCCTTATATATTTATGTGCTCCTAGATTTTCATCTTCAACGATGCTAAATGTCAAGACATTCTGTTTATTTTATTTCAATTCTCTTTTTTCTGATGCATTTCTTTTTCTGCTTCGTCATTTTCAAAATTAAATTTGAGATAAATCACTCATTCAAATTTGAGATATCGTATTTCACACACACACACAAAAATTTCCAGGAATATGTAACAAGCTTTTTAATTTTTTTATATAAATGTCATAAAATTGTGTTCAATACTTTTTTTCTACTCACACATATAGAGAGTATGTCATTTCTTGCATCCTTACCACCTGTCCTTCATACTGCTTGCCACATCTACACTGCAATTTCAAGGCCCAAGTCCAATTGTGCAGTTACATCAACACGAGGCCCTTAAAATTCAAATAGTCTGCAAGTTCACTTGTCAATTAGTATATCGCAGAACTCTGGGTGCTATTTCTAGGGCACGGAACAACATAGCCCAAATTTTGAGCCTGCCAGCCCGATAACCCGCGATCCAAAAAGTGCCTAAGTATGGAATGAGGATTCCGTGCATGCTCTATAAAATCTCATGCCCATACTTTATAAAAGTACATATTTGGTATAAAAGTACATATTTGGTATCTATAAAAGTTAATATGTACTTTATAAAAATACATATTTTGTATGTATAATTTATGGTGTCCAGGAACCTATACTTTGATAAATTTCAATTTCTTTTGTGTCCAAGAGGCCTTGTTTTAAAGAAAACTAATTTGGGAATGCTAATTTTTTTGTGTTTTTGTCCATGAACCTATGTAACAGATGTTACTACTATTCTATTGTATGCTATTTTTTTTTGTGTCCAAGAACCTTTTAAATGTAATACTATTGTACACAAATTTTGTTTGTCCACGCTCCTTTTAAATCTTGCATGTACTATCAAACTTAGATACTAGGAACCTTCGTTGATGTAGCAGACATTAATAATTTTTGATAAATTTCAAATAAAACTAATTCGGGAATACTAAATTCTGCATGGATACCACATGTACTGCAACTTGCAACCCACATGTCTGTACATGGTCGCATTTACTCCCATTCCAACCTGGCAGGGACTACGCTGCCATGCAACACTTGTTTAGATTTAGAAAATGGTAAAAATAGAACCATCATTCTCTCTTTTAAAGAGATTCTCCACTTTGTTATATATATATAATGGTGTTTAAATGTTTATTCTTAAATAAAAATAAAAAAAATATTAAATTCAAAATGTCTTTCTCTTTTTACAGTAAGAGGGGGAAGAATTTTATTAATAAAAAGGTGACGTTAAAAAAGGTCTATGAGGTACATAAGATTCAAAATCTGCCACTAGTCTATCAAAAATTTCTACTGAATGGCCACTACATGTGTTGTTATTAGCTTTACATTTCTCCCCTAATACATAATTTCATAGATCTTGCGTGTGTGCAATCTATAAAAGATACCCAAAATATTTATGCAAAAATGAAACATTGAGGAAAACTTCTTTGAGATAGAACCAAATTGGTACCATTACTCTGCTCTGAGCGCTGGAGCATTCAAATCCAAATGAGCAGGGGCTGCTGTCGGCGAGGAGGCTTCATCCGAATTCCTCAGTGTTCCATTTTTTGTTGGAAGGATCAAATTTTGTTGAGGTCTATCACGAAATTCATCCAACTATTGTTTGAGAGTTGTGCATTCATCCTGCAGCTGCCAGATGGTTTACCTTTGGGAGACCGATTCTTCTAGAACTGTGAGAAAATGAGCTGAGAGACCATTGAACCAAATATGCATGGAGAGAATTGTATTTCAGGAGTTTACCATATTCACTTCCAGCTACTCGACTCTTCTAATCCAATGTCTTGAATCCCTAGCCACCATTGCGTTACACCTGAACTGAACTAGCGAAGAAAAAAATAGAACGAGAGAAGATATTTGAATTTCCTCACTTGAACATAGAATCCAGATTGAAAATGAACCATGTTTGAGGTAAATGGTTCTCCACACGCCATCAATGTTTCCTTCATGATGCAGGAGCATCTCTCCATGCAGCCAACAGTCACGTCAGCGCGCACTCATTCAGAGCTGAAGGGAGGCGCAACCTCATTTTGAATTTGAATTCAATGTAAATTAATGCCTTAGGCTGGTGAGCCATGAATGCCATGCCTTTGCGTAGGCAGTAGATAAGATAGGTATTTATTATAGATCGGCTGAGATCTAGCTCTGGATAGCAGACTAGACAGCCATTGTTTGTAATTAATTAGAGTAGGTAAATCCTGGAGGGAAGCGAAAAGAGCACCTCAGGTAAAAGAGATAGGGAGATCTCATTTTGGAGGGAGACAAGGTGAGTAGAGAAGAGCTGAGGAGAGCTCGGGAACACCTTGTAAAAATACAGGCATTTT
>SNQJ01S0156533.1:0-22124 GCA_010110895.2 Picea sitchensis | reverse complement strand
TGGTATATTAATCGAATAACTACATAGTATCATGAATTCAATCTTTTCACTTTTCAATTATTGTTGTAAGCCCGATTAAAAAGATTTTCCAATTACATACAACTTAAAACAACAACTATTTGATTCCTCTTATTTCTTCAGTTTCATCAACTCATTGAAAGGAAATGGTATAATTAAATATATGGTACCCATTGTTATTAAATGGGAAATAGTAAATACATCAAGGTCTTGTTGGATCATGTTGTCATTGATGCCAATGGTTTGATTGATTGATGTCAAATGGATTGATTGATAGGATTGATTGATTGATGATTGATGTACAATGTCGTTGTATTATCCTTGATGAGAATGATAGATGTCAAGTGGAAACCAATCGATGAATATGTATCACTGATATGATGCATAGATGAAGATGGATCAATGAGTTTTCATTGATACATGATGAAGAGGGATTCTTTGATATATGATGCAATAGTTTGTTTGATGTAAAGATTATTTCCATCTCATGGTTGAAAAGAAGTACAAATGGATGAACTCCAAAGTGGTGTCCTCATGGTGAAATCCCTCTCGGGAAGACGCTTTGTGGTTGAGTTGTGGTTGAGAGAATCCATACTTGTATAAGGAATAATGAGATGAAGATCAGCGATTTTTTTGGTGAAACTATCCTAGATGGATAGTGATTTTCATGTCATTTCTGGTGGTATGTGGAATGTCACATAAATCCTCACGGTTTGAGAGTTATGGCCTTACAAAGTTGGAGGAACCATGGTTTGATTGATTGATGTCAAATGGATTGATTGATAGGATTGGATTGATTGATGATTGATACAATTCGGCTGCATTATCCTTGATGAGAATGATAGATGCCTCGGCGGAAACCAATCGATGAATATGGATCATTGATATGATGCATAGATGAAGATGGATCAATTGAGTTTCTATCATACATGATGAAGAGGGATTCTTTGATATATGATGCAATAGTTTTACTTGATGTGGAAGATTATTTCCTTCATGGTTGAAAAAGAAGTACAAATGGATGAACTCCAAAGTGGTGTCCTCATGGTGAAATCCCTCTCGAAGACGCGCTTTGTGGTTGAGTTGTGGTTAAGAGAATCCATACTTGTATAAGGAATAATGAGATGAAGATCAGTGATTTTTTTGTGAAACTATCCCAGATGGATAGTGATTTTCATGTCATTTCTAGTGGTATGGAATGTCACATAAATCCCTCGCTCTATTTGAGGAGATATGGCTCCATAAAGTTGGAGGAACCCCAGGTGGTGTTGGCTTGAATCCTAAAGGTCAAAGAAGTCAAAGGCCCTAAAAGCTAGGTAAATCAATATTTAAATTATTGGCAAAGTGACTGTTTTCAAGAATAATTATTTTAAATACCAAAGTAAGGTGAAAAAACCGAGGAGGAATATTTAAATGATAAAGCAATGGAGAACTTTCTGGCATTTATGGAAAGTGGTTAACCTTTTTATAACAAGGAAAAATAGTTGCGACCTAGAAATGGTTGCGACCTAGAGGATGAAATATAAATAAGATAGCAATGGTCTCTTTCGGTGATCATCCGTTTCTTGGTGGATCAATGGAGAGATTCTGTGAGAATATCTTTGGAGTATCTATGGAGAGCTTCTTATGAGAATATCTTTTGGAGTATCTATGGAGAGATTCTTATGAGATCATATTTGGTGGATATCTTGAGCATTATTGAAGATATATTTTGAGAAAGAGAGCGAGGAGTATCTCATGGACGATTAAAGTTTTGTCAATATCGATCTTGACGTAAAAATTCTCGGAGCCATAGAAAACCTAGTTTTGAGGTATACTTGGATGTAATGGGCTAGATCGTGATACATACATGGGTTGGTAAGGAAGATATTGGCATGTAATGGACAAAATCATGGAATTTGTGTTTGAAGGATGACCGTGTTGAAGATTCGAAAGCAAAGTTCCGATATGTATTTTGTGGACTCATATCACATCAGACTCGCATGGTTACATTATTGTCTTGATGGATACTTTAGTTGGTTGTGTTATGAATTATTAAAGCATTCTTGGTATGGTTGTTGTGGATGGTTTATGTTGATTGATTGAGAGAAGTACTCTATGATCTGAAAATTATGATTTCTATGGTATCCTAGTTACTTATGCATGTTTGAGTAGCATCTTACATTGTATGGTTGAGAAGCATGAATAAGATATTGAAGAGCTTGGATGTATTATGACCTGGACGATGGTCAATTTGGATAGTGAAGGACACAAGAGAATTTCATTACAGGTTGCAGAGGATCCGAAAGTATATGATGAAGAGGAAAACCCTAATAACTCGTGAGAGCATACACAGATGTTGTATATACCGGGCACGCATATACGCGCATCAGAGGAGCTAGAGCATACACAAGAAGTTGTCTTCACTTCATCATTGTGCCTAAAATTGCTGCATTGATATGTTGGATAGATTTTGCCTCATCCTCATTTGGTGCGAGGATGTGTCGAAGTTCTTGGCATTATAGAGCTAGTACCTTTTGTAGAGTTGTAATTCTGTCCCAATTGTTGTTGATAAAACCCTAGATTGTTGTTCAGATTAAAAATAAATTTGTACATACATCTTGTGTTATGTGTAATTGGGGTGATGACTTATTGATGATGTATGTTGCTTATATATGCTTCTGGTATATGTTTACATCTAACTGGTTATAAATGAGTATAATGAGTAATTATTAAATGTTGAATAATTAACTAATGAGATTTGCGTAAGAGGCAAGTTTTAGAAAGGGTTAGTGTCCCACACTCATTCAATTTCCTATGAGGTGGTAAGTGTGTCCAAAATTGTATCGAAGGACTTCACTCATAAGCCTTAATAAGTTTGAAGGATATCTATAGACAATAAATGGGATAATGATGTTCCAACCTCTTTGATGAGGAAGACTATTATACTTTGGAGAATAGATAGAGAGCACATTTGAAGACAATGGGAGTTTTACTATTTAAAGGCAACCATTGGTGGTGGATTGGTTCCTTTGAATAATAATTCAAAGTTTGCATCTCAAATTGAAGGAAAGAAGAATGATGTACTGGTTGTCAAGAACATTCTTAGTGGACTCCCTTCAAACCCTATCAAAGAGAGCATGGGACAATCCACTTCCACATGATCTATGGCCAAAGATAGAGGATTAGATAATAAAGAAAGAAGGAGAAGGAAGATATTGAAGACCACTCCATCTAGATTATAAAAGGTAAAGAATCATAAAAAAAAAAAAAACCCTTGATTGTATTATTATTTCAAAAGGTAATCTTGAAAACATTTCATGAATATAGCATAAAGGAAGATCTCAAAAGTATTTAAAATGAAGGTAAAGTGTAACATCCAAATAATTCTAAACATTATTTTATTTACAAACAATTTATTTCCTAGCTGAAACAATAATTTCTTTGCATCATAGTGATTCTCATAACAACAACTCTAATAACTCAAATTTATCAATAGAATACCGCTTTCATAACTGAAGAATAAATACATAACTTAACAAGTAACGTGGTTCTCCGAGCACTATCACAAGCCACCGCGGGTCTTGTTGCCCTTCTCGCTACCTCGCCTCCACTAACTCGCCACAACAAAAGAAAAATAGTCACCAAACCATCAGTCCAATTTCAACTAGAAAATCCATCTAGCCCATGATATTCACGGATATCCTCGGCCCTCCATGCCACCCAAAACCTCTAGCAACTAGTGGCTCAACCGATCAAGATGCCACAATCCACACAATACCAAGGTGTCCACAATATCAACAGCTTACTAAAACAAATCAATGCGATCCATCCCTCCGTCCTAATGGTGCGCATTATCCTCTTCCGTCTCGCCTCCTCCCGACCGCCTCATGTATTTACTCTCCAACCACCCTCGGCCCTCCATACTCCATAAATTTTTTATCTTCGAGATTCTGGCTCTCGTGATATCGCCACCCCTCCGGCAAAGACACTCTAATCCCTCACATCTCTTTTTAATATTTTACCTCTTAAATTTCGTCATAATTCATTAAATAAATTATGCAGTTTGATTATTACTTAATTAATCACTCTTATATTCTTTAATTAATTTTTTCTTATAGTCTTTAAGTATTTGTTTAATTAGGGTCATTACATACACCCACCTCTTCAAGAAACTTCTCATTCAAGTTAAGGCGCCTGATGTTACAAATGAAAAGGCATGGTTCATACATTCACAACAATTAACTTGACAATACCAGTAAGTAAATCAAGAAGTCCATACATACTATTTTATATGTATATGAATACATGTGTAGCTAGTACATGTAAACTGCAAGTAACGCATTTAATAATAATAATTAAACTGCCATTCTTTAATAATTTATGTATGCATTCAATCCAAACAACAAGACTAGTTATGAAAGACTACAATCATCAATTGTTGAAGAATTCCTTTAATCTCAATTTTTCTATTCAATAATTTATTTTAACAACTATGGTTTTAGTTACATCATAATGAATATTTATACTTATTTTTCTTCATCAAATCCCCACTCCATGATGTAATTCTCATGAAGTCTCTGCTTCACCATCTACTCATCCTTTCCTTCCTAACTTCCCATCTCCTCATCCTATCCGTCTCTTCCAAGTTAGACTATCTTGGAGCGCCAGCTATACCTCCCACTCTAATCGTAATAGAACCTCAGGAGGAAGTAAGTGTCAGCCACTGACTAAGCTCTAGCAGTAACCGACAATTCTCATCATCATACGCCCTGGGAGCGCGGAACTGCAAAGACTACTGGCCCTCCTCCTGTGGACTTCGTGTTTCTGTAGGATTGCACGGGTGTGGGAAACACCTCCACCCTCCTCATAGTACCAGGGTCGACACCCCATAATGGAACACACAGGAGCACTATATTGCTAGAGGTTTTGTCATCACTTATTCGGTTTTTAAGGCATAAGTAAAGTACCAAAATCATACTATAGTCCATATATATCATAGCATTGCATCCAAATCAAAATAATTTCCATATAATATTATTCATACTACAATGTTTCCCATCAATGTCCCATTATCCACTTTAATCATCATTACCACTTGGCTATATTCCATAGCCCATAACCCGCAAGTAAGGTCTCAAGAACACAAAACCCATGTATTTTCTTTAGTATTTCATCATATAATTGCATACTTTTCATCATTTAATTTTGTATCCCAGTACCACTACATAACATCAAGTTTTCCAATTGAATTAGATTCACAATATCCCATATACTCCATATACTTTTTATACATTCACAAGATTATCATTTATCAAAAATATCAATTTAATGGTATTTTAAACATTCAACAATTTCTTCTATTTCACAATATGTCTCATTATATACATAATCATAAATAGCATTCATAAAATTTTCATTCATAATAGATCGCAATTCATGCATAGTCATCAACATCATCTAAACGTTCACAAAGTTCACATTCTCATAATAGATCACATTTCATGCATCATCACCATTAATATCTAAATATTCTTAAAAGTTCAAATTTTTAAAGTTTAAGTGTATCTCTTAATGGTTTCATGGTGACCAGAAAATAAAGTATATAGTCCCTGTTAGTCCTCACTGCCTTAGTCAAAAGGTAAGAGACATATTCCCACCTTCGAGAAACATGTTCTAAAGGTGGTAAAAAAAGTGAGGAATAATCTCGGCCGTAGTGTCTCTGCGTCTTCTCAAGTAGCAGATCATGGACTACTGTCCCATTTGGACTCCAACTGTGTCTTTACCAGGCTGTTCCTAGATGTCGGACTTCATGGTCCAATATGAATCTGTTCTACTCTCCCAGAGGGTTCCCACGTCCCACACCTGCAATTCCTTCCAATTTAGTTTTCTATGTGATCTTACCGCTAAAATATGGGTAATGACGAAAACAGATACATGAAATACATTAGTGAGTTTTATGCAAGTGGGTGGCAGTACGAGACGAGAATCTGGGGTCCAATTTTCTTGGATCTTTGAATGGTCCTTATAAACCGAGGTGACAACTTTGTCCCTCCCCAACTGTATGGTACTCTTTATTAGGTTCGAGTATTTCTGGTCTCCCACTTCATAACTTCTATTTATCGGTGCATCTCGTAGACATCTTTTTTCGCCTATCCTCAGGTTTCCTTTAATTCACTTAATCTAAATCACTTTGTCTCCATTTCCTAATCAATTTCGCCCAATCATATCTCGACTTTCTAGTCTATCCTAACCAATGGTGTTCTCGCATCTGGCCTCTATAAGAAAGTTTTATATGGTGGCATTCGATGGAAATCCATGATAATCATATTGTAGGCAAATTCTAACAGTGGCAGGTAGGTACTTCTCCCATCGGGTTTTGATTATCCATTACATACATCCTATATGTTCTCCATGACTTGGATTTTAATTTCTCCTCGCCCCGTCTTATAATCAAGCTCGTGGATGATAAGTTGTGCTTTTAAGTTCAACTGAAGTCCCTAACGCCGACCGAACTTGTTCCAAAATCTAGAAGCGGAACTGGAGTCCTCGGCTCGAAATGATCTTTCTTTAGGTATTCCGTGGCAAAACGGATAACTCATCATTAAAACACACGCGCTACACGCTGACATCGTATGTCTCCTACCTAATAAAAATGAGCACTTGCTAATTTCATCTTAATTATCATAATAATGGCATTGTGTCTATGGATGTGAGTGGTAACCCCACAAAAAAACCATAGAGATGACTTCCCACTCTGGACATAGGAATATCGCCGCGGTTGTAGAAGGTCTGCCGGTGATGGTGGTCGGCTACCTCGTTGACACTCTAGGGTATCATGCACGGAAATGGACTATATCAGCGCCCATGCCTGCCTAAAAGAAGAGTTTCTTCATATCCGCTGCATATCTTTATAACTCCCGACAGCGCTTAATAAAGTGATCTATGGGCTTCCTTCAAGATGATGCTTCGAATATCCCATTGGATGTACATTCTTCCTTGATATCTTAATAACCACTGCTTCCAGATTATATCCTTTCATATTTTGGCTCCATTCATCTCCCGCTTCGAGGTCCTGGCAACCTTTAAATACTAATCGTTCGTAGTAGTTGTGTCAACACATGTCCCTTCAGATTGATCCTTAAAGTTACTATGGGAGAAGATACGCGGTCTTCTACTCAAGCCATCTGCGACCAAATTTTCCTTCTTTCCATTTATAAAATTTAAATACCAAATCGCATCTACCATAAACCCACCGAAACTTTGCTCGCATTCGATTCTTTGAGTGAAGAGATGTTTCAAACTCATGGTCCGCTTTGAGTTCAAAGTTTCTCCCAAAAAGGTAGTGCCTCCATAGTTTCAGAGATAGCATTACAACCGCTAACTCTAAATCATGAGTCAATGTGATAATTCCTCGCGGTTTCAACTTCCTTGATGCATAGGCTATCACTCCTCCATCTTGTATTAGGCATGGCCCTCAAACCTTGCTTCGAGGCATCCGCACTATGAAGTCCTTTTCCATGTCTCACACTCAGAATTGGTGCACTTGTCAAGACCCTTTAAGCTCCTAATGCGCTATCACATCTTTCCTCAATCTATCATATCAATTCCTTATACAGTAAAGTGGTGATGTGTTTTGCTATTTTTTGAGAATCATTCTACAAATATTTGGTAATAACCTGCTAGCCCCAGAAGCTTCTCACCTCATGTGCATTCGTCGGCACTGGCCATTCCATAATGGGTTTTACCTTTTCTAGGTCCACGGAGACTCTTGCCCCAAATGATGTGACTCTAAATAGTGGATCTCTTTCCGAAGAAGGAACACTTCGATAGTTTCATACAATTTCTAAGGCAAGATAACACTATTCAAGTGTTCCTCGTGTTCTTTCATTCTCTTGGAATAGATGAGAATGTCATCTAGAAAAATTTTTACAAATCGATCTAAGTACTCTCAGAATACGTCGTTCATGAGGACTTTATGAATACTTTCCGTCCATTATTAATCCGAAGGTACTACAACAAACTCGGTAATGTCCAAAACCGAAGTTCGAAGGCGCTTTTGGATATCACCTTCCTTAATCCTCAATCGATGATAATATCCAGATCGCAAATCGATTTTGGAGAATATCATTGCCCTTCATCCGGATCGAAGAGGTCATATATCCGCGGAATTGGGTACCTATTTTTCAATCAGAGCACGTTCAAGTCCCTCAGAAGGAGGACTGAGAATGGAAGGAGCGGAGCCGGACGGAGGAAATGGAGGAAATGGATGGAGGATGGACAGTGGAGGAGGATGGAATGGAATGGAGGATGGAAGGAAGGAGGATGGATGGAGGAATGGACGGATGGAAGGAATGGAGGAATGGATGGTGGATGGATGGAAATGGATGGATGGATGGAAGGAATGAATGGAATGGAAAATGAAGGAAGGAATGGATGGAATGGAGGGAGGAATGGATGGAATGGATGGAATGGAAGGAATGGACATGGAATGGAATGGAAAGGGAGTGGAGGATGGATGGATGGAATGGATGGATGGAAGGATGGATGGATGGAGGAATGGATGGAATGGAAGGATGGATGGAAGGATGGAATGGAATGGAAGGATGGAATGGAGGGAAGGATGGATGGACAGGAAATGGATGGATGGATGGAATGGAGCCCGGAATGGAATGGAATGGTCCACGATACAAGTTTCTCCGGGTGTCGAAACCCCGGAACGCCAACCCCCGATAAGCATTCATGGCATCGCGGCGCTTTCCTCGCCATCGCCAATTCCTTATCCACTTATCGAAATCGCTGAACTCGCCGATTTCACCCGGCTTCACCATTCCTTTGCACCGAAATACCGAATGCCAACTCCGACCGGATCCCGTATTTCATGTGTCCCTCAGAGGCGATTAACGCTCCGCCTGATTAAATCGGAAATCGCGCTTCGCACTTCAAATAGTATGGGACTCTGATTTCTGACAAACGCCGGTCCTAACCCCTATGGCTCTTCGGACTTCATCGGGCGCTAGCTGGTTAATCAACTCCTCACACCTTCCATATCCGATGAGGTCGAAAGTATCCGCTTCCGAGATTTGACGTACCGTAATCTATCCTCGACGCGTAACCGACAGCCTCTTTTGGGGACAATTGTCAATTACACAAACGCTACATAGGGTTAAACCTTTCTCAAGGGCATCTTCAAAATTTGCATTGGCTCCATCGCTCAATGCAGAGCTCACTTTTACGCGGGGAATTTACGCACTTCTTGTGCAATATAAGTTTTTCTAAATCTCTCTTTTTTTTTTTTTTTTATTGCGCATTGGTAGTTCCTCATTTGGGTTAAGTTCAAGATAAATAGGCCCTTTTAAGGTCTTGCAAATGCCCTTTTTGTATTTTATAAAGCAATAATTCGCGCATTTATTAAATCTTCCCAGTTTCAAGCCTTCACAAGCTTCCTATATTTCATCGATAAGTACTGCTTCAAAATAAAATTAATTCATCACTTCATTTTTCATGCCTAATAGCTTCGTTCAGGCTGTTTTTAAGGATAGTCAAGTTGTGGAAGGTGATCCCTCCCTTTATCCAGCTTGTTGCCACTATTTTTAAGGCATTCTTTCGAATGTTCGTATTTTCACGAAGTGAGACAATATATGATCGAAGTTGTGGTCTCTACCTAAAACTGTTTACTGAGAATGCGGAGACCATTTGTTTGATAATATAGGGGTACTATCCTCAGAGTATTTTCCTTTATCGCAGCACTATGCAATTGCATCAAGCTAAACGATTTTGTTTATGGTTTACATGGCTGAGTTAACACTGTGTTTTGGCCCTTAGGTTCCAGAGATTTCAAATCCAAGATTTAATACCATATATGTAACATCCAAATAATTCTAAACATTATTTATTTTCATAAACAATTTATTTCCCAGCTGAAACAATAATTTCTAGCATCATAGTGATTCTCATAAAAAACAACTTTAATAACTCAAATTTATCAATAGAATATTGCTTTCATAACTGAAGAATAATTACATAACTTAACAAGTACTGGTTCTCATACTCATCGCTAAGTTATCGTGTGCCTTGGATGTTGCCTCTCAAGCATTCGCCGCTTCCCTCCATCAATCCTGCCACAAACAAAATAGCTTCTAAAAACTACTGCCCACTAACTAGGAAAAACAATCATTCCAAGATATTCACGGATATCTCAGCTCGCGTCTAAAACTCTAGCAACGTTAGCGTCTAACTGATCAAGATGCCACACCACACAATACTAAGGTGCTCCAATAAAAATCACGGGCTTCATACTAAAATAAATTACCGTGATCAATCTCCTCATCCAATGGTGCGACATCCCCTCTTCTTTCCACCTCTTTATTCCTCCCGCATCAGCTCTCATGCATTTCATTCCAACCAATCTCGTCCTCTCCATACATACTCTTCCATAAATGTTTTATCTTCAGAGCTTCTCTGGCTTCTTGTCCCTCGCATACGCCACCTCAAAGACACTAATCCCTCATATTCCTTTTTATATTTTTATCTCTTAATTTCATCATAATTCATTAAAATGAATTATGCAAATTTGATTATTACTTAATTAATCACTTTTATATTCTTTAATTAATTTTTGCTTTATAGTTTGCTATTTATTTCTAATTAGGGTCGCTATATGTTAGTCTCCAAAGACTTTGATTGCAATGATTAAAATGATGATGATGAATTTTTCTCAAGTGAAGAAGAAGATCTAGAAACACTTTTTGTAAAGTTTGATGGCACTATCCCATGGAAAGAATAGGAAGAACATCTATTAGAACTTCAAAGAAGTTGAAGAGGGTTTATATAGATATAGTATTGATCATTATTATACACACTATAAATATATTTTCGGATAGCACTAAAATTTTTCTTAGGAGGAATCAAAGGAACATCTTTAATTTAAAAGGGAATGCCCAAAGAACAAGAAGAGAGAATAAGACTAAATTAGAAGAAAAGGAAGAAGAGATCACAAGACTAAAGAAATGAAAAGAAGATATGAAGGTAGATGATGAGATTAGGAAAAGTTTTGAAACTATTGTCCATCTCTAAGACCCAAATTGAAGAAGCCAAGAGGATAGAGGAACTATTGAAGAATCAAATAAATGAAAGGCAAGAGTCATGTTGTAAGTTAGAATCTGAAGTTGTTGAACTTAGAAAGAAGGTGGAAAGTCAAACAAGTTCTTGAATAAATCAACAATCTTGAATGAGATCTTGGATAGTCAAAGATGAACAAATGATAAATCAGGTCTTGATATAAGAAAGAAGCTAGACATGCTGAAGCAAGAACCTCCTCAAAGAATCAAAGGATGTAAGTCCATCAAAGAAGGAAAGACAATGTTGCAAAACAAACATCTACACAAGGGATAGAAAATTTCAAAAGAACAAGTTTAGAAGACATTAAGAAGCTATCTTTGGGACAATAATTCAAAGCAAAGGTATGAAAGTATTTTCATGGGACATTGTTATTCATGTAATGAATATGGTCAAATATTTTGAATGTAGACTTTATGAAAGGAGATATAATGGAAGTAATCAAGACATATTCTTATTCAATCAGAATTCCATGTGAGATGCTAAAATTGTAGTGGATTTGACCAAAATCCCAGGAGTGCTGAACACAAGAAGAAAGTCCATGATGAGAATCCATACAGAATGGCTAAAGAAGGAATGAGGTAAGAAAAGGAGACATATTTGAAAATATGGATGCCTGAAATTAAGTTCTTATAGGACATGTACGGCGGGTGAAATCGCGATAGAGCAAATGTCCTAGGAATTAAAGATCAAGGGAAGTCTGGTGAGTGTTATCTACAAGGCTCATCAGAGTCATTGTGGTATCAGTCGATACATATCGCTAGGCCTAATTCTTGAATAGGTCCCATACATGGGTCCTGCTTGTGCAACACATTTATATGTGGAAAAGCCTTTGGGAAAGGCTATGCACATGTATTGTATCTTGATGTGATGGTATAATTTTGTGATGCAGGGTATGACATGGTTTGAAGGTCGGGTCTTGACACTGCTTTTGTTGCAGGTTTAAATGTTCATTTATTGGATTATGTAAATAAAATTTTGGGTGCATGGTAGTAACCCATGAGTATGGAGGATTGATGTTGATTTGTTGATGTACATAGCTGGTACATATTTTGATTTTCATTGATATATCTTATGATGCATTATTGTGCTTATTTGTTGAAAACTTGATGCATGGCATTCGGGGTATTATGGATGGCTTTCAAGAGCATTAGATATTTAGATGGTGAGTTAATGAGGTGATCATATTGTACATCAGCCAGATGAGGCATAACTCTGATTCTACAGCCGAAATGCTGATTGGTAGAGGCACCTCCTAGCAGCTTGATTGGCACATGTTTTATGTGTAGGAAGGATTTGACATATATGTATGGGGATTCATCATATTTTGGTATTGCATGGGTGATGCACCTGCTTGGTACAATTGGTGATACATGTTTATGTACATATTTCATACACACATAGATGGAAGATGATTGATGATACTGTTTCACCCATTGTTATCCTTTACTTGATTACAATAAATAACTGGTATTTGGTTTGAGATACATGATCAGTGGAAACTTTGTTCATGCAGAGACATATCATGAAAGTGATATGACACATTTGGCATCGGTAGATGCACATACATGACAGGATGCAATAATGTATTCTACATATTGGTGGATGCACATGTTGGCATGTTGATAGAGGCATATGATTGATACATTCCATGGATGATATATGTTGACACATTGCATGATGTTGATGCACATGGTTGATGTACATGGGTGGTATATGGATACTTTGTTGAAATTTTAGTTCATAATTCTTCTATTTTCTTGTTGACATATTTTGTTTCATGATTCATGGTATGCAGCAAGTTTGATGCATTGGATAGGTCCAAGGATCGCCATTGAAAGAGAAGTTGATCTATAATCCGATTGAGTAGTAGCAATTGCATGTTGATCTCTACTTGCAGAGGAGATAGGGGAGACATACCCATAGGGAGCTATTCTTCTTCCATGATTCTAGGAGGAGACATTTATAATCGTGATGCATTCCTAGAAAAGAACCCTATATTTGAAGAAAGAGCACAGAGACATATCCTGTGGGGAGCATAGTCGCTGTGGGGAGGCTGAGCCATGCATATTCATCATTACATCAAAGGAATATCCCTTGTTCAAAATGGGAAATATTACATTAAGAGGAATATCAAAGTGAATTCAAGTGTAGGGGAGTAGTCTCTAAGAGGGAGAGGACCCTATGCCATTGATGTCAAAGGGGTAGAAATTGTCACATTGATGTGATTGATGTTTTAGTAATGGGGAGAGATATTCATATTGATATGTTTCATGACTATTGATGTAGATCATGACTTATCTACTTGTTAACAATTAATGATTAGCTGATATCATTTGGTATTGCTAACAATGCCAAGGGAGGTTAAAGATCATGTTGTCATTGATGCCAATGGTTTGATTGAATTGATGTCAAAGGATTGATACAAGCCAATGATTGGATTGATATTTGATTTTATTGATGATTGATGTAATGATGTATTATCCTTTTGATGAATGATAGATGTCAAATGAAACCAATCGTTATGGGAAGATGGATCATTGATATGATGTATAGATGCGAAGATGGATCAATGAGTTGTCAGCTGATACACGATGAAGATGGATTATTTGATAAATGATGCATTACAGTTTTGTTTTGATGTAAAGATTATTTCCTTCACTGCAGTGGAAAAGAAGTACAAATGGATGAATTAAGTGACCGACAGGAAATCCCTCATGGGAAGACACCTTGTGGTTGAGTTGTGGTTGAGAGAACCCATGATTGTATATGAATAATGAGATGAAGGATCACTAAGATTTTGTTGGTGAAACTATCCTAGGGGGATAATGCTTGTCATTCCATTTAAGGTGATATGTGGATCATCATCTAACTCCTCACGGTTAGAAATTTATAGCCATGTGAAGTTGGAGAAACCCCATGTGTTGGCTTGAAGCCCCCCAAATGTCAAAGACAAGTGCCTTTGTGCAATAAATCATTATTTAAAATGATTATGTATGACTAAGTCAAGAAGGATTATTTAAATATTAAAGTAAGGTGACAAAAATCAGAGGAATATTTAAAATGATAAAGTAATGGAGAACTTTCATTTATGGAAAATGGTTAACCTTAGAAAAATAAGGAAAGCTTAGGTTAAGTGACCTATAAATGGTGTAAGTGACCTAGAGGATGAAAGTATAAATAAGATAAATAACAATGGTCTCTTGCAAATCATCATTTTTTGTGATCAATGGAGAGCTTCTGTGAGAATATCTTTGAGTATCTATGACGAGCTTCTTATGAGAGCATCTTTGGTGGATCTCTATTGAGCATGATTAAAGATATATTATGAGAAAGAGAGCAAGAGGAGGATCTCATGGACGAACCAAAGTTTTGGCAATAACGTAGATCTCATGACAAAAATCTCGAGCTACAAAAAGCCCTAGTTTCATGTGTATACCGCAGTTGTATCGGGCTGCACTAATGCGCTGCATGTAATGTAAGGAAGACATGGCTTTATGTTATCAAAATCATGGATATTTGTGTTTGATATGAGGATCGGGTGTTGAAGACTGAAGCAGGTTCTAGGTCTGCATTTGTGGACTCTATTATCTAATTCACTCCAGGACTGTGATGGTTACATTATTGTCTTGATGGGATCTATGCTTGTTGTGTTATGAGTGCTTAAAGGCATTCTTGGTATGGTTGTTGGGATGTGGTTTATATGATTGATGGAGAGAGAAGTACTCCATGATTTAGTAGTGATATGATTTCTATGGTATCCTAGTTACTTATGCATGTTTGAGTAGCATTCATATTGTATGGTGAGAATCAGGAATAAGCTATTGAAGAGCTTGGATGTATTGTGACCTAAGTTATGGGGTCACTTGGACGTTGAAGGACGTAAGAGAATGTGTTTGTAGGTTGCAGAGGATCTGAGAATATGATGAAAAGGAAAAACCCTAATAACTTTGAAGGTATACGCTATAGTCGCTTAGGAGCACTGGCATGTACATACGCTGGCTATAGAGCCAGGCTGCATTAATTGCTGGTTGCATTATCGATGTCATGTTCGCTATGCATTGATATATGCTATACTGTTGGCTCATCTCAAATAGTGCTGAGGATGTAATCTGAGTCTTTCATTATAGAGCAAGTGCTCTGCAGAGTTGTACTCTATTCATTGTTGTTGATAAATCCCAAGGATTGTAGTCTGTATTAAAAATAAAATTGTACATACATCTTGTGTTCTTGTGTTCCTTTGTGGTGATGACTTCTGAATGATTATGTATGTTGTTGATATATGATTGCTGATATATGTTCACATCTAACTGATTATAAAATGAAAACAATGATTGTCGATTAAATGTTGAATACTATCTAATGAGTTTTATGTAAGATGGAAGTTTTGGCAAAAAGAGTCCCACACTCATTCACCCTCCTCTAAGTGTGGTAAGAGTGTCCAACAAGTATTGCTCCAACTGAACTATAGTTCTCTGATACATCTAGGTGCTACCCTCAACTAAACTATAGCTTTATAATTGAATAGATATAGATATCGTGAGTTGGTTTTGAGTTCCAATAATGCATATTTTTCACCCCTTACTTATCACTCTGATTAATGAGCAATTTCGTGTTCAATGATAGTATCATTAGATTACATTACATCATTGCTAGTATCATTACATCCATTTTTTGGTTCAACGTACCATTACTCATAAGAAGAAGAGAATTATTCATCTTTACTCTATTGGGAAGAATGTGATTTATTGGAAAGGACTTAAGTATAAACATTGCTCAATTGGACGACCTTGGTAAATATAATAGGTATGACCTAATTTTCTTCTAAATTCTATTCCAATGAAATGTTATATCAATTAATAATCTTCATTATCATTATTAATTATTGCAACTTTAAATGTCATAAAAGATATATATATATCCCATATTCTTTTAAGTTTTATATATATTTTAAAAATTTAGCTTACATTTTTCATAATGTCTTTGTATAGGTTGAGATATGCTTAATATTTTTTTTTCATTTGAGTAAAAAAATTGTTCAATTAACTTTGTCAAACATTATGTAATATAGTTAAAACAACAATGATATCTTTTAATGGGTTATTATGTGAAATGCAACTTTATCAAAATGTATTTCATATTTTATTTTGTTGATTTTTGGAATGTCAATGTATTTGTTTTCTCTAACATACTCTACAATATAGTGAATGCAAATAATGATATTTTATTTTTAAAAATAAAAAAAAAAAAAAAAAAAAAAAAAAATTTATTTTACATTTTATTTTGTTGATTTTTTTACTGTAAATGTATTTATTTTCTCATCCAAGAGTTGATTTTCCTTTGTGTTATATTTTTACAACTTGCTATTTACATAGTCTTGTTGCAACCTCCAAGTTGATAATCACTTCTAATTAGTTCAATAAGTTAGGTTGTAAATCTTATTAACTCTCAATACTATTAGTCCCAGTCATTACATTAATGTAATTATGTAATTATATTTAGAAGTGTTTGTAATTTTTGGCCCATTTTGAAAAGATGAAAATAAAACAAAACCCTATTGAAGAAGTTACTTGTCACATTTTAGTCATGCCAATGTTGAAATTGCAAAATTTTATTTCTAAAATTAGGTTTATATGGTTGATTAATTAAGTTTTTTAAGAAAAATCTCTACTATAAATCATTTCCCAAAATGACAATTGGTTTGAAAAATCATTTTGACTATTGGATTGCACGTGGTTGTGAACTTTTCCCCCTTTATTACACTCAGAAATTCTTGAGAATGCTTACATGAGCATTTTATGTTTATGACAAAGAATTGAATAATTCAAGATATGTTAAGGGTTTTAGTATTTCTATTTGCTTGTTATTTCATTAAGTTAATTGTCAAAAAAATTCACAATTAATTTTTTTCTCAATTTGTATTGTTGATAAATTGAAGCCTCCCTACTGAAACTAAAGTCAATCAACCACTAATAATTTTTGAGCTTCGTAATTTTTGTTATTCATAATGGAAGCCCCTCAAGCCTTATCTTATATCGTATTAGTTTATTGTAAATTATTTGTTAAGGATGGTTATATAAAAGCCTATGTTCTTTATCACAATCTCTTATTCAAAAAGTTCATGTATAAAATTAAAGTTAAAATTAAAATTAAAAGTTTATATATGAAAGTAAAGGGAGTTTCTCTCAATGACCTTTGGAATTTGTATTGTCATGATCTATTTCCCTAGAAGATGTATATAGTGAGTAACCTCCTTGAGAAAAGGTTCATGCCTGAACGGAGCAAGTGGCTTGGTTGGAGCAACTCCACATCTATTTTGGGAAATATCTCAATAGCAGCCCGCTAGCTCTCACCTAACTGATTCACCTCTTCACAACTCTCTTTGATATGATATGTAGTTGTCGAAGAGTAGAAACACACCGGAGACATGAAGGCCCACTTGTACGTGCTTGTGTTTCTAAGTGAATATGATTAGCAACCCTCTACTTTCACTTCTACTTGTCTTGTTGTTTTATTTATTTAATTATTTATCGAGAATTATATTTATTGCTCGGCCAAAGGTATATATGATCTAGTTATTGTTCGGCCAAAGGTATATATGATCTAGTTAATGATTATTGTGATATGAGTTTTTTTTCCAAGAAAAAATTCCTCAAATTTATATAGGGTATAAATTCATTTACATGTAAGATGAAACATGCTAAGAACCATGGTCAGTGCGCTAGAAGTGGGGGGCCATTACAATCAAAACAACAGTGCTTCTATGGAATCAAGGCAAGCAAAGCGATGGGAAGACTGGAAAAAGAAACAAGCGAAAAACTTTCAAAAACTGTCAACTATCTACTTAATGAGGGACAACCATCATAATTCAAAGATATTAATATAGGAAATAGGACTTTCTTTCCCACTATCACAGTGGTAGACCGAGAGTCTCCCTACCACTTCATTTAGAGACCTCTTTGAGAGAGCATCCACCTCCCTATTGTGTGATCTGGAAATGTGATGGAAGTTGATGTCGGTGAAGAGTTTGGACAGTTCCAGCGTTTTGTGATTGCAACATTCAATATGGACTGAATGGAGCTTGCATTTTTGAGTTATCCAGTCGATAATAACTCTCGAGTCACCAAGGACGTGTAAGTGATTGATAGACCAAAAGGATGCTAGAGTGAGGGAGGCCCATAGACCCATGAGTTCATCTTTTTTATTTGTACCCACTCAACAATTGATGAACCACTTTGTGATCCTCGACGGATGGTTTTTGAAGGTGCCTCCAGCCCCACAACAAAGGCCGTTTGACTGTGTAGCTCTGTCAAAGCAAGCTAAAGTGTATCCTTCAGGCATCTTAAAATCACAAGCTTTGTAGGGGAAGGATTTTACAGTAGACGATTGTTAGGAGAAGGAATCCAAAACTCTGTGAACAACTGCAAGAGAGGAAGGAGAGCTATCATAAAAAATCACTTTGTTCCATTCTATCCAAATCTGCCAGCAGGCATGGGCAACCAAACAGAGTGGAGCAGATTTTTGAGTGGACCACAAAGAAAAACAATCCGAGATGGAGGCGTCGATCTAGGAAAAAAATAGAGAAAAGTGTTGAATCGGTCGATTCCAGACTGCCTTTGTAAAATCACAATGAAAAAGGAGGTGGTGGATGTCTTCAGAGGCTCAGCTGCAAAGAAGACAGATCCCAGGGCCCTCCCAGCCTCTTCGACAGAGCATATCCCAAGAAATAATTTTCTCTTTTACAGCGAGCCAGATGAAGAGTTTATATTTTAGAGAGATCGACCAATTCCACCACTGGAGAAGCCACAAATTGCTAGCGTGGAGGTCCAGCGGTTGAAGGAGAGTAGCGTAGAGGTTTTTTACCATAATGATACCCGTGGCATCTCCTCCAGCCCACAAAAGCGAGTCTGACTCTTCAATTTAGGATATTCTGACACTTTTAAGTGCAGTGGTATAGTAGTCCCATTATGTGGCACTCGATCCACTTAAATGTATATCGCCACTACCCATCCAAATGTCCGGAAGAGGGAGGACGTTGGTCGAAAATCTCACCTATGCCAGAAACAAAATGTGTAATGAACAGAGCTACGTTCTCAGAATCGGAGAGAGTAATGATAGATCCTCCAGCCCAAGGATCTTGTCCCTTCTAATCTTAATATCCATACCCAATCCTAGCTTCCAACGGATCCAATGAAGGATCACCAGAGATGAAGATACCAGACCCTTCCAAAAGGATGAATCCCTCTTCAACATAAGTGATGGCTTTCGTAGCCAGGTGAGAAGAGGCTGGGAGCCCAGGTATTTGTCCATTATAATTCAGTGCCAAATGTTGTCATGTGAGATCGCTCTACAAAAAGAACTAGCCAGAAGGGTCGTGTTGAAGGTGGAGAGGTTCTTGAGACCCCATCCCCCTGCCCTTCAAGGTTTTGATAGTGAAACCCAGCTGCAAAGATGAAAGCAGTGCTTACCAGCTTGGCCATTCCACAGGAAATTAAAGAGAGTCTTCAAAGAATAATGATGATCTTATTGGGGATCCACTCCAGAGTCATCCAGAAAACAACGAGGCTTTCTAGCACCGATTTTACCAGGGTAAAGCGCCCACCCAGAGACAACCATTTATTACACCAAAAGACAATTCTTCTTTCAAAAATTGCCACAAGCCAATGCCAGTCAACAGGAGAGGAGGCTCCCAGCTTCCGTTGAAATCCAAGATATCTGAAACCTTCACTCAAATCAATAAAGGTGAAGGGGATGGAGTCTTTGAGGAGAAAAATCTCGGCATGAGTTAGCCCCCAAAAATGGACGGAGGATTTAGAATAATTGATGGATAATCCCGATACAGAGGAGAAGAGTTGTAGCAAGTCCAGGATCACTAACCACTCCGCGAGATCAGCTTTCGTCATAAGGAGGATATCGTCAACAAACATAAGATGAATGATCTTTATGAACTTTGAAACCTTTATACCAGAAATATGGTGTTCCGTGATGCTTTTAGAGAGGAGAAGGATAATGCCTTCCATTATCAAGATAAATAGGTAAGGGGAGAGTGGGAATCCCTGATGGAGCCCCCTCTCACTTTTGAAAAAACTTGTTTCCTCTCCATTGATCATCACTGCAAAATTAGCACTAGTGACACACGACAAAATCCAATTAGTAAACTTGTCTCCAAAACCCACTGTGTGAAAGATTAGTCTCAAAAACTCCCAATCGATGCTGTCAAAATATTTTTTGAGGTCGAGATTCATGACCAGTGCCATTATATTTTTCTATTTGATGTTGTGGGTGCACTCGTGGGTTGCTCCAATAGCATCCTGGATTCTTCTACCCTTCAAAAATCCCAGTTGTTCCACTAAAAGACTCCTTTCAAGAATCGGCTTGATCCGGTTAGAGATAACTTTAGAAATTACCTTATAAATGAGGTTGCACAGGGAGATTGGTCGGTAGTCAGTGAAGGAGACAAAGTTGTTTTCTTTCGTAATCAAGACCAGGAAGGTGGAATTAAGGCTTCCAAAAATCTTTCCTTTGATACGAGAGTCCTCCACCATCTAGAGGAGATCTACTCCTACGAGATCAAAAAAGAAAATGAAGAATTCTCTCATCCAACCATTAGGCCCAGGACTCCTCTCTTTTTTGAAATGTATCAGAATGTCTTTTAGCTCCGATAGTGAGACAGGTTTGTAGAGGTCAGTGGCTTCATCTGCAGAAACTAATTGTGGGAAAAGGTTGGTCGTAGAACATTTCTCCAAGAGATTGAGGTTGTTGTTGGCTTTGAATAGATGTTTAAAATGCGATACAACCTCGTCCTTTATTGCTTCCTATCCACAAAGAAGACCAACCCCGTTGCTTTCAATTGACCAAATAATCTTTTTGTTCCTGTTGTAACTTGACACCTTGTGGAAGAATTTGGAGTTCGAATCTCCACTTTTTAACCAGGTAGCACGGCTGTGAAGTCTCCAACAAATTTCCTCTTCACGAAGAATGGAGGCTCTACTCCTTTCAAGTTCCTTTAGACTAGCTGAATCCTCCATGGTCAAGACGGAAGTAGTTGATTTAGAAATGAGTTGAATAATCTGAGACTCCAGATTTTGTAATAGTGACTTCTCTACTGTATTTTTGGATTTGAACCAAGTTTTTGATTGAGATTTGAGCACCTTCAGTTTCCAGATGATACGTAGTTGTGGGTTTACTTCACGAAGGAGACATCGATCCATCCAAACAGAGTGGAATAAAGAAGAGTAGTCAGCAAACGATAGCCAATGGTGGTTGAACTTGAACGGAAATGATCTGTGCAACATAGGTAGCTTTAGTTGAAGGAGTATGGGAGCATGGTCAGAAACGAAGGGGAACTCCACCCATGAGGTTGAAAATCTTGTAGATGATAAGAAACCATCAGAAACTAGAAAACGATCCAGACGTCTGGCAATTGCATCAGATCTGGATCGTCCATTTCGCCACGTAGGGACCAGAGGGGTCGGTAGGACATCGATCAGGTTTTTGGAGGCGAAGAGCTCTCTGTAGAAGGCTTCGGTAGGACCCGACGAGAAGGATCCTCCCCAGTGTTCATCTATCGATAAAATGATGTTTTTATCACTGCAAAGAATTATGTTCGGAATGGAAAGTAGACCACTGTTTGCAAGATGCGTCCAGAACTGTGGTCTGTCCATGCAGGGCCCGTAGAGATTTAGTAACGCCACCACCTGATTGGTAGCTAAGCATAGGCCTACCAATAGAATGCCCCCACTTGTTAGGAAGGGTCTCAAATCGAAAAGATCGGGGTCCCATGCCACTAGCAGGCCACTGGATATTCCAATGGAGTTAACAGTCGCTGTGACCCAAGATGAGCGAAAATGATGCACGAAGTTTTTGGATTTTTGATTGGCCGAGAGGGTCTCTTGGAGAAAGATGATATCGGGCTTCGATCGCTCCAGCAGTCTTCGAAAGGAAGCAACCTTGAGGGTGCCTCCGATCCCTCTTATATTTAAGGAGAGCACAATCATTACTTAGATCGT